>JALJCO010000762.1:0-260000 GCA_023101725.1 Atherinomorus stipes | reverse complement strand
CAACAACCTTAAAATCAGCTTTGCTGGATGATGTGTTCATGAACACTCTTTATGAAAGCTCTTGTGTGAACATTTCAGTAGTTACACATTAAAACAATATTTATTTGCAATTCATCTACTCTGTTGAACGACCCCAAAGCATAAGCAAACGGGCTGCGTCAGTTTGAATCCAAGAGATGCGCCCTGTCACTGTCACACGGCTGCTGACTGTACTGAGGAGAGAGAATGTGGATTGTAGGTCTGTTTGTAAACGAGGCTTCTCTAACAGACATGTATTTTCCAGAAACATTTCTAAATGCACAGTAGAAGCTGTCCCCCCCCCCCCCCCCCCCCCCCCCAAAAAAAATTGCCTTGTTAAACAGCAAATTGCCTGGTAACCTTCCAATTGCCAATATACGATTTAATTGGGGATTGTCCCAGCCCTAATTTAGATACCAATTAGTACGGGTATCGATATTTTAATGCCACTTTGGCATCTGCTGAGTCGCTGAAAGTATCAACTACTTCTGCCCTTTTAAACAGGCACTGCTGCAGGCAGCCCCTCCTCTACAGGATCCATTGTTTACAGTGGCCCAGTTGTTCAAAACACGGTTATTTGTTAACAAGCCGTTAAATACATTTAGCCGACCGTTAACTTTTAACAGTCCAGTTATCTTGTTGTTCAAAACTCAGTTAACTTTAACCATATGTTATCTTGACGTTAAAGTTAACACACCTAAAGACTGCCACTAAAGTTTTAACAGTGTGGTTATCCCTCATTATGCGGTTTGTTGCTAACGCTGCATTCATGATGCCAGTTCAGAGAAGGAAGGACAGCGTTTATTGTGGTCTTGATTTTGACATCTGGGATTATTCTAACGAAGAACTGCGCACCACTTCAGGAAAGAATGCATTCATGTCTATGTAATCCTTTGCGAGTCGATTTGGAGCGTGCAACAAACTGTGGACACGGACTCACTATTTAGAAAGATTAATATCTTGCTTCTATAATCTGAATTTCATTTTCTTCATCAGCAGAGAAATTTCTGCCTCTCTTTTTCCTTGAAGTGAAAGGGATCGTTTGCTTATCAATACTTTTGTGTCCTGTGTGTTCTGATACTGGGGTTTTGCTGTACTGTGAGGCTGGATGAGCTAGGGGGCGCAAGAGTGTGAAGAGAATGGGGAAGGATAGAGAGACTGGGGGATGAGGAAGAGTGTGTTGTGGCTAACAGCAGCTCTGTTCACGTTGTGAAAATAAAGTGAGAGTCGGCACCCCGTGTCTTCCTCACAGCAATAAGGAAGACACGGCCTTACATTACTTTTTTCAATACCAGAAATAAACAAAATGGGGATTTGTGGGATACATTGGTGCTAACCAGTGATGCTAACCCAATGGTTTACTTTGACGGTGCCGTTAGCTGACGGCATGACTAACCATGCTTTGAACAATGCATATTTAACAGTCGGTTAGCTAACGGCAGGTTAAGGATTTAATGGACCGTTAGGGGTTAACCAGTGGTTAAAATAACCGAGAATTGAACAACCGGGCCAGTGTGGCTAACTTAGTGACTTAAACTTCTCTTTTGACTTTTTTGTTTAAAAAAAAGTGACAAATGATTAATCCAGTGACTTTTTCTGATGTTTTTAGAGACTCATGCGGACTTCCGTGAGGGCGCGTATCGTTTACTCTTCTCAACGAGCCGCGGCTCCTATCGCAGGCCCCGCCCCCATGTAGAAGCGCTCACGTGAGCCTCATGCTCGCGCAGCAGCATCTCGGACTATTATTTACAGTCTTTGATCTCAGAACAGGAGATGTTCTCTGCTCCACAAACACCCTGAAACTGCCACTGATGATCCCAGCCTGGCTTACGGTCACACATTGATGCCTTTTAATATACTGTAGATTGCAGACGAAAATATTTAAAAAGTTAATCTTTTAAAATGTTTAATGGACTAGTTTGTCTGTTCTATTGTTTACTTGATTTGGTCTCTAGTATTGTGAAGAAAAGGGCAGTAAAGAAGTCCATTAACTAGTGGTTGAAGTTTTTTAGTTTGTCTCTCCTGAATCACATTGAGCACTTGGAGGAGACTGTTGAAGACTGTATGAAGATCTCTGCACAATCTGGATCTTTAAAATGTACCTATTTTACATTTATAATGTATTTTCTCATATTCATTAATATATTTTTGTTGTATTGTTTAGATTGTTATTTTTTTGCGATCACCCCCCTATAGTATCAAAAATAGTATAGAGTATCGACCACCACCCTTAGTATCGGTATAGAGAATGAAATTTTAGTATCATGACAACCCTATTCTTAACCATCTAGCACTAAACAATACATGCAGTTCATTAATTTCCAGCTAGAATGAGAACCAACATGGCTCCACATAGATGGCAGAGCACAAAACAGCAAGAGGAAGTTGACCAAAGCTCTGTTTAATGTGAATTAACAAAACCCTTGCCGACAAGAATCGGAAACCTCCTGACCTAGAAAGATAACAATGCACATCTGTATTCTTGAGACAACAAGAGGCAGCAAGCAGGCAGAGCTCTCACTGTTTAGCTATGAGTCTTCAGACATGAAAAACAAAGTATGCAAAATGCACGAACACCAGGTAAGGGGTGCACATCAACTTGAGATATTTTCACACCTCCAAATCCTACAGAAACCCTGCAGGTTGCAGAGGCATTTCCCCCCTCTTCTCTAACACAAAACTGCAGGTTTTCTTCAAGAAATGTCAAGTGATTCAGCGACAGAATGATTCAGATTTAGCAGCCATAAATATTTCTACACCTTCACTTAACTGAATGACTTCTTTTTTTCTCAGTCCAAATTTAGGATCTGTCAAAAAAAAAAAAAAACTTAAAAATACTGCAACTCGTTTTATAGCTTGGGATGGGGTTTGACTTTGTTCATGGAAAAGAATGCTGTTTAACAAAATCTCTCTCAGATAGTTTTTATCTTAAATAATGACAAATTTATAAAAAATAATTTAAAGAGTTGGCAAATATGCACATTTTGCTAAATACACTATGTTGGATGTTATTTTTACTTAGTCAGTGCAGCTTTAACCTGAATTGTAAGTCTTGTTTTGTTTCTGGTTCTTACTTGGCATGAAGATTACCTGTTCTGTTACAAAACACAAATGAGGCTTAATTTATTTAAAAGTTGTAAGAGAAGGCAATGTTATGAAGCACCAGCTACAATGTCAGTGTTATCCCCAGTAAAAGTAATTAGAAAGAAGAGGAAAAACAGGCAGGGCAAACATATCAAAGAGAACAAAATATTTTTTTACGCTACCTCTAGAGCAAGAGCCGTTTTGTCATAAGCGCAGGGCACTCTTTTCTGGATGGCTTTTGCCATGACAGGGCCATTCTGCATGGAGGGTAGAGGGGTGATAACTGCTCCAGGGGTGCCAGGGGGCAGTGGAGAAGGTGTTTGGGGCTGTGCGTAGGCGTGAACAAGCGAGTGGGAGGGTTCAGGGATCCCATAGCTGTTGGAGTTGCGAGATCCATGTGTTGGCTGGCCAGGATGGGGCGAGGGTCGTACTAATTTCTCCACATAGGGCACTGGAATCATTCCCACACGTCCATCTTTACTTTTGGCGCTCCACCACTGTTCCTCTGGCTTCTCCAGGATGATGAGGATCTCCCCCTTCTTGAATGGAAGGTCCTCTGCGTCGCTACCAGGGAAGTCATATAGTGTCCGCACATACTCAAGGTTCTCCTCTGGACCAATCATAGGCTGAATGGGACCACCGATAGTGCTTGGGTACCTTGGGACATCACAGTAACAATGCAAAGGTATTAGAACACAATAAAATCTAAACACCAAAAACTACAAACTCAAAACCAGAATCTGGGTTATGTTCATGTTTCAAACCTTATATTACACACCCTAATCCTTAAAAAATTATACTGCTGTGTCCAAAAGATGCAAATAGAACCCATGCTTTTAAAATACATAACTAATAAAAAAGTAGGATAGTTACAACAGAAAGAATATTGCAGATAGTTACTGAAAGGTCATTGGCTGGTTTCCACACCTGGGGGCTGGCTCTATTAGCGTGGTCGTGTCCAGGTAGTGGATTTTGTAGAACTCCAGGAGGGCCGGGAGGTTTTCAAATTCTTGATCGCCTATTTTAAACCTCTGGCTGGGCAAAGAGTTGATGATATAGTGAGAAACTTTGGAGTTTTCAGACACTGACAGCACGTAGTCGCCGGGGCAGGTGGATGAGTCTCGAACAAGAAACATGCCATGTCTCTGTCCTTGTAACCTATTCTGTGCCTCTTGACGTGACACGGGTCCAAAATACCAGGCGGACCGATCAGATGAGTCAAACCGAGCGGTTGACATTTCTGCTCCAAAAATAACTTAATATATAAAAAAAGGGAAAAAAAATAGAGTAGACAATAAGTTAAAAGCGTGGTTCCAACCGGCCTATCACAGCAGACTGTAGGATTTGGAAGATGCAGGGCAGGGCATTCGTCGCCCTGTGAGGTTTTCGACTGATTTGTACACAGACGCTGCAGGCTCGGTGGACCCTGATTTACAAAAAGAAAGAAAGAAAAAAATCACCCTGACGTTTTCAGGAACAGGCTGCGACAGACTTGATCCAACTTTGGAGCATTATGTTTTTCCTTCGCTGAGCAGTCAACGGCTGAGTAAAAGCTGGAACAGCTAAAAGAGAGAAAATGAAAAACTTACAACCGCCAAACATCGACGGAGGCCGAAGCAACAAATGATCAATAAAGCTTCCCCTTTTTGTTCCGCCTTCCGAGAAAACACCAGGCTTCTTTTCAAATAATTTATCTCCTCCAGTCAGTAATGACAACGGAAAAGGTGGCCTCAGTAGCTCATCTGATAAATCCCCATGTCTGCACAGAAAAGGTTAGGAGTAGTCGCAGGTAGGAAACAAAAATGATTAATTTAAATCCTGTCGGTCTTACAATAAGGCACACGTCATGGAAATAGGTTTCTGAGTCCCCTCTCTCGGGTCAGAGCAGACTTTTGAGGCAACACAGTAAAGAAAAAAATGGCGGCCCGCAACACGTCTTCACACAAAAAATGATTTTACAGCGGCGGTTTGACTGCTGCGCGTGCATCTCAGGAGCTGGAACCGTACGCTGAGGCTCTCGCGTGCATTCCCAACCGCTCACGAGGGATCCAGACTCGAGTATTGTATGTTTAATACTTTCCCTTATTTCAGCTAGTCCTCCCCGCACTCAAGCCAGCAGAAGTGCGAGTACGAGACCGAAAAATGGCGACGGGAGGGCAGGTCCCGCTTTCTAGCTGTACGTCACTGACGCTACAGAGAGAGAGAGAGAGAGAAAAGAGAGAGAAGGGGGGACGGAGGAAAAGAGGGTGGATGACGAGACGCTGACAGGCCTCCACCCCCCACGTTAAGACGAGGTGTCGCTCATGTTTCCATGATACGTACGTACCGCTAATTACGACTACACTGACTAAAACACTCTGTAGGGATTAATTATTCATCATGATGATTAATCAACAATGTACAGGACAGACTCACTCATAACAGTGACATGACACTTTTTCCATTTTAAAAACTGAAAGTAGTTTCAGGTGCAATTACTTAAAAAACTATCTTCACATAATAAACGTTGTAAAAGACTTGATAAAAAGAGATTAATAGACCTTATTCAGTGAATCATATCAAGGACAACTCCAGACAAGATAATAGCCTAATCCAAAATGTAAATGGCAATATTACAGCTTGGATGTAAGCTGTGAAAAAGTTCTCATAAATTTATCTGTATCATA
The DNA here is from genome assembly GCA_023101725.1 of Atherinomorus stipes. Lineage (NCBI taxonomy): Eukaryota > Metazoa > Chordata > Actinopteri > Atheriniformes > Atherinidae > Atherinomorus > Atherinomorus stipes. The sequence goes on along the minus strand of JALJCO010000762.1, from coordinate 254,232 downwards.
ATGAAACTTCCCCAGTAGTTGGGTTCATAGGAATTGTTTTATTTTCGTTTCTGCCCTATCTTTATTTATTTTTTATAAATAAGGCACAGCATTTAAATGTACCATGCTCTACAGTATAAAACACATTGAAACTCAATGCAGATGTTCTATAGAAAAAATCTTAAATAGAGATTTTAGATTTGGTGAAAAAAATTCAGACATGTTCACAAAGAAACTGTTATATTTAACAAGTTTTCATTGGGAACATTGTTTTAGAAAGTGTTGTCTTTAACATCATTAAGCATGGCATATCATCCCAGTCGTTTTTTTCCCATCTGACATAAAATATTGTCTTGGAAGCAAAACAGACCAAATTTTCCATATTGATCAGCACTTGTAAAAAACCAACCAACCAAAAATGGAAAAAAGAGAGATCTGTAATTGCTTATAGCATCAGATAGGAGTAAAACTGAAAGGAAGGAGGAAGTTCAGTAATCACAGGGAATATGAGCTTACTAAAATATCAAATTAAAATTATAGTGTTGGCAATCACAAAAGGGATGCAGAGCATTATCATTTTATCTTTTAGTAATATAAATGTATTTATGATTGTGCTGTTTTAATACCCAGTTTTCCTGGACAGTTTGCTATTCTTCATTTTACAATCTTTTCTGCCAAAAAACAGGAAGAGCTGCAGAAGCTCTATAAGCATCTGTACAACCCACCAAAATCCAAGAAGGTACAGATGTCATTAAATGCCCCTAAAATTGACGTAAACGATGTTCTTCCTGCACAATTCCTATACAGCAAGTGGCATTGCTTGTGAGTTGCGGTGTCATCTTCCCACCACCAATACCTACTGTTTATTAGGGTTATGGTGCAGTCATAATGCACCCAAGACAACTAATGTAACGAGTATTGCCATGGCATCAGACAGATGGATGGACAGAGACTGCTAACGGAACTGTAAAAGTAAGGTAGGGGGATTGCAGTGCTTATTAGTGACAGATGGTATAATCCTGGACATGATGGAGTATCTCCACACCTGGGTTGAAATGTTGGCAGAGAGTTATTTCTCACGTTGACTACTGAGGGAGTTCCTCTATGCTACCTGCAGAAGCTGTTCATGATGTCATCAGCTCAGCTGCAGTTGTTGCCAAGCTGCAAACACAACAACCTCATGCAGTCATCTCCAGAGATGTCAGCCCCACCTAGCTCTGTTTACAGTTTACACTTTCCAGCTGTTTTCAACTTAATTTAATTTCATTTGAAATTATTTTAAGCATATTAACTTGTAATACAAAAAATGAACAACCAAGTGAATCGAGATGTAATAAAATCATCTAATTCATCTAGTCATTTCTGAGGTGGCCTCTAATGTGTGTGTGGGAACATAGATTCCCATGACCTAATGTGAGCCTACTCTTGCTATATCAGGGAGCATAACATACTGCAGGACTGTTTCCTATGTAATAAACTAAAATTATGACTTTCAGTATGTATATAATGGTATTTTTTGCTCAGTTATCACAATTTCATACCACCAGTAAAGCATCTACATATTTCTCTATTTTCATTTCCTGTTGTTTTTTCAACTTCCCCTTCCATTCAGGCTCATAATAAGAATTCTGAGGCACCGAGCTGTGACACATCGATTTGAAGCTCTGTCCCAGCCCACAGCACAATATGCTGAAAGGAAGAGAGTCTATTTAAATGCAGAGGGCAGTGCCTCAAAAAAAGGAAATTAAAAATAGCCACGATATAACACAATACAGACAAAAGAAGGCATCAGTCAACACTGGGCGAGTGTCAAACCGTGTAATGCAGCAGAGCTACTTCTGCTTGGCAATGAAAGTAAAATATATGTAAAAACTGTAGCTCAGTGCTTTTGGTTTCAGTGGCCATGCCTCATGAGGCTACAGCTGGCACAGAGCAGCTCTCATCTCTGCAACACTCTGTGAATGTTAATAGATTTTCACCCACTGGGTCTTCAACAGCTAAAGACTGCCAATTCCCATATTTCAACAAAGAAGCAGTGATGCAATAAATTAGGAAGCAAGAAAAAGGATTCTTCCTCTTTTGAAATTTGCTGATATTTATGGACACGTATTGCATTATTACTTTTATGACTTTTAGATGAGCCATGCTATTGGCTTCTACCCCTGTCTTTCACATATACTTTTTTAATCATCATAAGTCACGTAAATAGTCGATATCTAACATTTAACATGTTAATATTTGTGTTTTACACCCTGGGTAGAAAATAGTAATAGAAATAATACTAGAAATAAACACAAAGTTAAATTTGATAAGAAAATAAGGCTAAGGTGAGTTTTGATAAAACTATGTGATGTCCTGTCACTTCACTGCTACTCACTGAGAGGTTTCTTCTGAAACATTACCATCTAGTGGTGTTTCTGAAGTAACCTGCTCATTCTTAACATTTCTCTGAACAAAATCAGAGCATGAGCTTGACTGTTTTTCTAACTGTTGGCATAACAACATTACAAATTTATCATCATAATATTAGCACATGCAATACACACATCGCCTAAATGGCAGTATCTAACAGTGTATGTTTGCATATTCTTAACAAAATGGCGTGATGATGTTCCAGTTGCATCTGAATGCTCTTGCGCTGCACGTATCAACAGCCAATCGAATAGTCTTTTCTAATAAAAACAATGTTGTAAGGGAAGTAATCTATTTTTTTGTTTCCTGTTATCCCAACAGACTACTGCAACACTGTATATCCATGCATTTTATTTATAGCAAATTATATAGTCATCACAAGTCTCATCAGTGATATTGCATATTGCAAGTTTTCTTAATAGTGTGCAGCCGTAATCTGGCCATCACTTCTGTGTTAAACATGAGCTATGCTATATTGGGTATAAACATCTGCAACAAAGTCATTTCAGTGCAAGTCCAATGTAAAGCAATCAGTGCAGCTACACATGAAACGTACCTAAATTGTGTATGTAAGCTGAAGGGTGAAAAAGTATCTGTAGTTGTTCAATAATGCTTAGGTTGCACTATATGGGGAGTTGGTGATATACAGCAGATTTGCAGAATACCTGCTCTCTGATGATTGGTGTGGATTAGCTGTCCTGATAAAATGTTATCTCAAAAGATATCACATTAAATGTGAGGAAGAACTTTAAGATAAGTGGGTGTTTATTTAATTCCGGGCCTTTTTGTGTCCTGATGAATTTTAAGAAAAAAAAAAAAAGTAAATTCATTTATATGATTTAACAACCAGTGGTGATTGTACAAAATCTCTGATGTCTGTCTAAAATTTCACATTCATTAAATGTGAAATTTAATGAACATTAAAGCATTTTTCAACATTTTTTATGCATTTTTGTGGTGCTATTTTAGTGTTTTCCCTCCGTCCCTAAAACAGGTTTTAGATATGCAGTGCTTTATCTTTCTACTAAAAAATGATAAAATTGTGCAATTTTGTTGTTTAAATGCCTTAGAATACAATAAAAATTGTGATTTCTTATCGTATTTGACAAAAATGTCTAATCCATTTATAATTTTTCTGAATAAATATGTCTGTCCCTTCGTATTGCTGTCATTACCACCACGTTAAACGTTTTTAGATTAATAAAGTTTATTTGAAATCTGATTTTTTAACTGCCTGTGTCAGTTTGTGCTGCCACTTAAGCACATGCTGCACAGAAGGAAGACAGGCATCTTAATCACTAGAACAGTAGCTTTTTTCCTAATTTATACTGACAAATTGCATGATATTTTCATTATGTGTCATTACCAAACAGCTTGTAGTTTATATATATTTAAAGATTTTTGTGTAAAAACTCTAGATTCATATAAAACATTGTACAGCACTATCTAGCTAAAAGATTGTCTATGGTAACTCTACCGTTTTAGCACAGTAAGCGAATAAAAACTGTAAAATGTCCTGACCATCATGCATGTGGTGACATTTCTATGGAATAGGCTATCTTAAATGAATGTACAGGTATATCAACAAACAGGTAAGGTAGGTGTGGCAAGGTATTGTGACATTTAATAATAATGTAATAATTATTGAATACGAGGGTTCCTGCACAAGATGAGCAATGAATAAATGAATGAACTAAAAGTTGTGTGAAGTTTAAGAGCAAGCTTCTCATGTGTGTGCACGTCACATTAAACAGAAATGCTTTAACCCATTGTGGTCATCCTTCCTCATATTTAAGCTTTACTGGTAATAGAAAATGCAACAAGTGGGTAGCTGCTTTTAAAAAACTGTGATAATTTTAGCTAGAAACATTGGTTTGTAGTGTGAGACACACTCTCAGCATCAACAAATACCAGACAAGGAATTACTACGTTCATATAAAACACTGCATACATCAAACTGAGTCATGCTTTATTAATACCAAGTCAAACTGGATAATATCATATAATCTTGAGCATGAGAAAAATATTATGTAACAAAGTTACACATTTTATAATAATCTTAATTAACTATACTCCTTATTTCCTTTATGTTAAGCAAAAATATAAAGAGGCATCCTTCAAGCCTAAACATAAAAGATGTTTTTTTGTTAAGACAGTGTATTTGTATTTTGATTATTTCACTCTACAGGTATATGACTAGAACTCCCCCATTAGTTACAACTTTACACTTCTTTATACATTATTGATTCATATAAAAAGATCATGAAGAAAAGGAAAGTCTCCATTATTATTATTTGGTACCAAAGAGTAATAGAGCAGCAAAAGTAGCAGATTAAAACATACTGAAGTCCTTCTACCTCACCCTCCCTTTCCAAATGTGTGGGACCAGTTAAGATGTAAAATCACCCTTTGTTTGATTCTTTGGGTAGCTGTAAAAGCATGGCAATGAAACATGACCAGGTTCCCGGGAGTAGGAAATGATCAGTCTGTAAATCCATTGGTTTAAAACAATAATAATAATAAATAATCTTGTTTTACTTTCTGTTACCAATTGTCTGCGTAGATCCCCGTACTGCTAAATAATATGGAAACTTAAATGATCTAAATGTCCTAAAATTACTTTTTAATAAACAACAAAATATAAATGAACATTTCCCCGTGCAAAGCAGCAATGATCTCCTTTTCTGTTCAAAATAAAAAGATTTCAGGTCAACACACCTTCATTTATTTTCTCATTGCATATTACTTGTGCTTGATGAGGAAATTACTGTCCCTGCAGGTTTAATTCAAATTCCCTCCCTTACTGGCTGACAATTACTGAAGCTAACACCATATTCATGCATACGTGTGTGAGGACTCAGAGCTGTCCCACTTTAATAGCTCTCATGCAAACCTTTCAATGCAGAGTGCACCTTTTATTTGTGCCAGCACATTTGCTCACAATCCTCTGTGATTTGCCTGTTGTTCATGGTTCAATGCAAGAACAACGACAGGAGCTAAACTGCTGCCCTGGCGCAATGACATTAAGCAAACCAAATACGGACGATGAAGCAAAAACCTTCTAGGAAGGCCACAGATATCAACTCCAAGCTGTTGAGGTTGTTTACTGTATTTTTGTTGTATATTGTATTTTTAGTCATTAGATTTATGATGCTTGTGGCTAATGTCAGTGTTTACTGATGCAGAAGTTTCCTAATGTTCAAATGCCACAAACAGTGAATGACACGAAATAAAATCCTACAGCACAACTGGCAAGTCCATACAGGGAGTGTGGTTATTTTTATCCTTTTTAATGGTGCATAGTTTTCTAAGCACCCTGTTTTTGCCACAATAGCATGCTACACTCCTGTTTATTCCATTTCAAGCCCCGATGAACTCAATGCTCGGTCACTGCTGCTGCGACGTCAGTGATGTCTGTGAGGGGTTTAGTCATTAGGCCTCTGGGTGGAGAACAGGATTAGGTCACAGACTTGATTTAACAGCCTACATGTTGACATGTCATGACTGGAAAAGCACAGGTGTATTCACAATGGCTACATTCCACTTAGGGTAGGTCCTGCTACAGACATGCAGGTTTATTCAGGAATTTTACTAAACAGCCATTCGAGTCAGGAATGTTAAATACTTTGAATGAAAAGCTGTAAAAGATGACTTATTTATGAGTAAAGTTTTTGAGATCATTAAAACCTCCACTGTGTGGTAGTTTTGTCCCGGTCAGTGAGATCCTTTTCAAGCGTTCTCTTTGCAAAGCACGGGTCTTCCTCTGTCTTTCTGCAATGTTGGAGCTGAAGCTCTGTTTGAGGGCTGGAAGGACGACCCCTGACTGAGATAGTCCAGACCTGGGAGAGAACATGTGGATTTCACTCCAAATATCCACCAGAACACAGTTTAAGCTTGTTACATAACTACATTTCATGACAAGTACCAGAGCAGAGATTTCAGATATGGGTTGCAAACATTGGTAAAAAATACAGGCACAGGAACTGAATTAACAGGCACATTTACGTACATTTTTTCTGGAAATGACTGAAGGCTGAGTTTGGGGAGTTTTTTTTCTTCCACAGATTTGCTGAAGAGAGAAAAAAAAAACATAACACGAGAAATTATCAGAACTGCGGAAGGTTTGTCCAAAGCATACTCAAAAGTCATTAAAGAAAATGATGAAATTGCTTTACCAAGTTCCATCGATGAGGTAGGCCTTGGTCAGGATGTAGTTTTCAGGGGTGATTTTCTTGCTCAAGACAATATCTCTCAGCAGAGCCTTCACACGTGTAATCTGGAAGACACAAAGGTGTAAGAGTTGTGATTAAACACAAATTGTAAAAGCCATAAAACATAAAAAAAAAATATTGAAAAAACATTGTAATCTAATTCAGTGTGGGGTGATGAGCACTCACTTCCTGAGACTGTAAACTGTTTGCATTGTAAAGCTGTCGGATGATGACCTCACACTCCTGCAGTGTGGGAGGGCGCGGTGGATGGGAGGGATTGCTGTGGATCCGTAGAGGTTGTAAGGAAGTGATGAGGCGACCCTTCATGTCTGAGCCAGGGTCCTGCCTGGCTGATCGCAGAACTTCGCTGGCTTCAACAAAGCTTCTTCTGAGGAGTCAATGAGATGATATTAATGAAAATACAACATAGTGTGCACCCTTTAAGGGCAGATTTGGCTGTTGGTGTCTAGTTGCTACACCTCCAGGTATGAAACAAGACTTACTTCATTTCTTTGAGCATTATCATGAATCATACTCTATTCAAATGCATGTTGATATTAACACAAAAGCAAAACTAAGGAACCATATCCGTCTGTCCACAGAGACTTACACTCCATACTTTTTGCACCCTGTGCAGTCTTGACAGATACACCTACTGAATTAGCTGCAGAAAAAGTTGCAGAAACAGCTGCAGAAAAAGTCTGGATCAAATTTTCCGCATGCTCTCGTAAAAATCTCCAGTGCTCATGTGTTAAATGACTTAAGCTAAGTCTTTAAAAAATCAAACATTTATTACATCCTGGGACACAAAGAGGCAAAAGCTCATTAATGAGCATGAATGTGATGAGCTGTAAAACCATTTTGAAAAATCTACTTGTGCATAGTGTATGTTGCTATGTGACAGGAAGCAAACATCTGATATGAAACAAATATCTACAATTTGTGGTTATCTGCTTGCATGTGCATATCTCATTTGTTCTAAGTGTTTCAACATATTGGGATGTCTGAATTACAAACCTCATTTCCAGGAAAGCTGGTACATTTTCTAAAAGGCAGTAACAATAGCATTAATGAAAAAAATGTTTGTATACAGATAGATAGAATTAGCAATGAATGCCTCTGCTTATTTTATGTATTTGACTGTCTGCATCTTCAGTTTTTTTTTCTTTTTTGTGTAATTGTGTGTGCATCACTTTAAAAAAAAAACCAAATCCCTCATAAACATGTCCACACTCATCAATATTTTAGGTAAAGTAGGTTAATTGAAATATTGATATGTTGTGCTCAAATGGAAATTCACCTAAGAGCCTGGTCCTGTAAGGGTCGTGTGTCTTGGATTTGCTCCTCCAGGTAGAGAGATGTGTGGATTTCACTGCACTGAGTGGGAGGTCTAATGGCTTGCCGGTTTTGTGTCAGTCCTACAAAACAGAAGAAACAACAAGAAAACAGAATTAGCCAACTCCCTCAAATCTGAATATATGCTACTTTAACAAAATGTGACAGATTTGAATGTCAGTCATGCCTACCTAATGAACATTATCTGTGCACAATAAGACATGATGGAAAAAAAAACAAAAACCATCAGGATTGCCTCTTACCTTTTCTACTTGACTTGGGAGGCTCCATGATCAGTTTATACTGCAACTCTGCAACATCCATAATATGAAAATTTTAGTTAGAAAAATGTTATTGCAAACAGCCCATGTGTCAAAGAAGATCTGACTATTCTGGCAGAGGGTTAGACAGATGACTGTGGAGTCCCCTGGTGGGTGGTGAGATGCTGTGGCCCTGTTCTGACACCGGATCTCTGTCCACCTCCTGCTGAGAAACTGTCAAAACCTCAGAGTTGCTATGCTACCACCATACCTAGATTGAATGTCCCAGTTGTCAGCACTTCATCAGGAAACAGTCCGGTCTTTGTCACTAACCTGAATTCATTACAGGAGTCATTGAGTCCCCTGCTTGTAAATGGAAAATAATTATAAGCATTCTTTGGATGAATTATTTGTACTCTACGGCAACTGGTAATGGTATATCCCTAGAAGTTTCCCCTTGGAATAAACATTAGGTACTTTATATGGTCCAATAAAGTATTATTCAAAAGCCTGATCTGAATTATTGCACATTAAAGAAAAAACAAACTTATGAATACTTTGCTAGATTATTTTCTACAGTAATATTGTGGTAGTTCACACCTTTATTCTCCCTCCTGAGATACTCTATCTCTGCATGGAGTTTCTCAAGAGTTTCCTTGTGTTGTTGCTGCAGGAACTGGATATTCCGCTGCAATGATACGATGCGGGGGTCCATGCTGCCTTCACGGGACGTTTCCTCTATGGCTACTGCCTCTCCACTCTCCGTTAGCGGCGTACCATGCACCGACTGCACTTGGTGGCTCAGCGGAAAACGTCGCGAGGAGCACGGTTTTCCGAGGCCCCCGACCCTGGTCCAGTGTGGCAAGTGCTGTAGCGGTGGGAGGTTTTTACTTGACATCTTTTTAGTTCTTTCGGCTAACGAGCCCCAATGAAGCCCTCAGCCGGCGGGCGACGACTGATTTCCGCACTAACTAGCTTGTAACCAATAAGCGAGCAGTTTTCCTCGTCCCATTATATTCTAGCACGAACAGACTAATCCACATCATAGTCATAAAACAAGCAAATAGTAAGCTCAAAAACAGAATATTACTTAAAACCAGCTCAAGTAGGCCTACCCTGGATTACTTTGGCACTTATTTGACATGCGCCCCACTCTCACACGTTGCCATGACAGCTTTTTTTTTCTCTCCTTTCTCCAACTTGATGTGGGCGTTTCAGCGTAATGTGTTCAAACATGGCACTGGCGAAAGACACGCCTTTTAAAAATGATTGACAGGTTCAACGTTCAATCAAAAGAGGCGACACTGTACGCATAACCGTTTGATTGGGGAACTTGTATGTATCTATGTATCTATTTTCGATCAGCTGTTGTCCATATTGAAAGATAATTCACTTGTATCACAGCTTCAAGAAAAAGGAGGTTGCCCAGGTAAAATTTAAGTTTTGGAGGTTAGTCCGTTGAGGAGGTTTTTTTTTTTTTTTTTTTTTTTTTTAAAAAAGATCAAATAAAGTAAAATTCAATCGAATTGAAGCAGTCATCAAATCAAGGACCCCCCCCCCCCCCCCCCCAAAAAAAACACCACAATAAATTGGCTTTGAAAAATACCATATAAATAATGTGACTTTGGATTATGAATGTTTAAAAATAGCAGAAATGGCTCAAATTATATTTACAGGTTTGAAATAATTAATGTATCTCCCCTCCCCAGATAGCAGTCAAGCTTTAAACTTGTTTTAAATTGCTTTTTAAGTCCTCAAACTATTACCTACAAATCCTTCCTATGATGGTGAAGGCTTTACAACATAACTTTACTTCCTACTCTGCACTACATCAGTTCAGTAAATTGCCTCCATTGTTCCCAGATGTTCATCTTAAAATCACTTCATACTTTTTCACTTGATATACAATTTAGTTAAATAATTTACAAGTCATTTTTATTAATTTCATTCTTTACTTTTTTTTTTTTTTTTTTTATAAAAACAGAGTTGCACTGTAGTAGTGCATTTCCACTGGATGGGGAGCAACCAATAACAGCAACTTGCTTTCTTCCTGGGGGGGAAGTTGAGGTTGGCAAGGTTAATTATTACAAAGCTGAATAGTAAACTGGAGTCCAACCAGGAAGTTATAAATGGGCAGTTCTAAAGAAGTCCATTGTACTTTCCCTTCTTGTAAAACAAACTTCATAACTCAAAGCAACACATCAGCTTTGGAAATTTACAACATCTACAACCAAATTGACTTTCCTTCCGCTTTATTCATAATGCAGCTCCCAAACAGTAAAGGTTACAACACACACAAAGGGACACTGTGATAGTGTGTCTCTTATGAATATGAAAACATTACACTGCTTTAGCAACAGTAGGAGAAAATATGGAAGATTAAGCAGAAAGCCTTGTCTTTGGAAATGTACAGGTGGTATGTACCGTTCTCTCTATGCCAACAGTGTCCTATATACAATATCAATAATTTAATTTACAATATCAACAGGAAACGCAGAATAGATCAGTGGAAGTAAAATGTAAATAAAACCCAGTCTGGTATGTTCTATGAAAATCAAAACAAATCAGGAAGTGATCTACTGCTGGAGTGCACAACGGCAAATATTCATGGTGTTTCAGTTTATCTCCAATGTGATACGTTAAAAAGTGGCACGTAGGGTGCTACTTCACCACTTTCACTGATCTGTTATCATGTACCCCCCACAATGTTTTTGATTCCTTCCAATAATCAGCATTGGGATGCCCAAAGCAACGACCGTATGTAACGATAAAAAAGTGACAAATGCGTCCGTTTTTCTGCCACCTGTTTCTATCAAGACGTTACGCTCAGAGAACAGAGCAGCATGTGTAGAGACAGAAAGCCTGCGGATGAATTTATAGTGGGAATGTACACTTCAACAAATGCATGCAGAGATTTTTCTGACAAAAGATAAAAAGGCAACAAAGCAAATACACACAATATCTATTTAAATAAATCTCTCTAATCTGTTCTGCTGACAGAGCTACTGTAGGGCTTCACTGTTAACCACTTTCAGCTGATATTATCTGCCACACCTTATAAAATATGCACTTATTCAAAAGAAAAAAAGAAAGGGGGGAGGCAAAGAAATGACACCTTACTTTAAATAAATTAGTAGTGGGTTACAGCACAGAAGCATGTGATTTTTTTTTTTTCAGATGTTCCAGCTTCATTAGTGAATCTGGTATCTGACTTCCTGAAGTCAAACAACTCCCCAAACAGCCCCACTTCATACATCCCACCATGCACACAAACTCTGAAAGCAACTCAAATAGAGGCAGAAATTTTCAATTGGTCCCAAAAAAAAAAAAAAAAAAAAAAAAAGGCAATATAAGAAATTTTTCAGGGGTAAATGGCTTGGGTAAACATCAACAATAAAAACACATTTTCCACCAGCACTCCCAGTTAACATGTAACTTTTCAAAAGCAAACAACTTCTCGGAAACAACACAAAACAATCAATGATTTTTTTTTCAGTGTTAATATTTTTTTCTATCTCTGCTTCCAGAAAACTTAAGAGGTTTCATAGCTTATACCATCTTCTTCTCAACACTCTCACATCAAAAGAGACTGTAACTGCAACACAACTAAAACTACACTAAAACTGAGTAAGAACTACAAAAAGTACATCTACACAGAAAAGAAAAAAACGTAACTAGATGAGTTTAGCATAGTCCACTCTTTCTATACAGTACTTAAACAGTGCAAAAACATTCAGACTTCAGCCCTAAGATCAGCCTAAATGTTTAACATCAAACATTCAGTCAAATATTAATGCTGCTTCTCTCCTGACGGTCCTACATTCATATTTGATTAAACTTGCAAAACACCAACATGATTGACAGGTAAAATATGTAAAAAAAAAAAAAAAAAAAAAAAAGGCTATGGAATTGTGAATACAAATTATCAGCAAGACACAATGTTTTGTGTGCTGGAGGAATGCATCCCAAATAACTGCAGCATGAGTGTGATGAAAGATCACTTAAAATCCTGCTTGAATTAAAAGCTACCGTGTGTCGCATTGGGTGCTTCAGGTGCTCTCTCACCCCAATTTTTTGCCTGTATTTGAACTGAGCGAGTCCCTTCCAGAGATCACAACATCAACAGCAGGGCATAGTTTTTGATATTAAGCAAGTATAAGATCAGTAAAGTGGCAAACAAGTTTTTTTTTTCTTTTTGAAATCAGCATACTAGCATGCATGCATTAAAAGAAAAAAAGAAATATGACTTTTGGGGGTATTTGGCAACATTTTTGTTACATTTCTGGCCACCATCTGTAGCGTTACACATTCCTGTCAGCAAGCATGAAATGAGATAAAAGCCAGGAAAAAATAAAACCATCAAAGGAAATAAGAAGTGTAAGACAACATGTGATGAATGCTTGTACGCTGCCAGTCCTTATCAGCTCATGTTGTCACTAGCGTGCAGCAGACGCTACACTTTTCTTCCAGCCTGTGATCTTGGTAACACATTTGATTGAAAAGTTGCTTCCTGCAAAGTCATAAACATGAATATTTGGCGATTTTAAAAGCGCTGTGTTTATGTTTAGGTAGCTGCTATATGTAGGAATGTGACTACTTGGCAATTACTGCTCCACTTGTGGCTGGAGGGAGGGAGAGGGGGAATCCTTTTTCTTGGCTGCTTCAGAACAACGAGCAAAGTCCTCTTTATGTCCAACACTGGTCCAAGTTCAGCAATGAGGAAGTTGCTGTCACAGTCCGCAACTGATGAACTGAATGATTTTCAGAAGACAAACCCTCAAGTTTCAGAGTAAACTTAAACCCTTGTGGTTTTCTCGCGAAAATGAAAGTGTTTCTAAGTGAAACCATGAGATGTGGAGGGAGATTTGGTTAGTTAGTAATGTGCTGGATGCAAATGATTGACATCACAACTGCACGCCAAGACATGATTTTGGAACTTTTAAACGCAGAGTCCCGACTGCAGAGCTGTGAGGCGGCGTTCAATGCACTCTTTACCTGCAGAGAGAAGGTGAAAGGAAAGAAAGTCAGAGAGAAGGTTGAGCATGAGTCAGTTATCCGTTTATCAGCTTCCTCCAAGCCTTTTATATTCACAGTTCCTCTCAAATCAAGTTTCTTAAATAAAGAACAAGAATGAGATTTTCAGCTGTTATAAATAAATGCTGGAGTGCTGGTGATGCTTACATTTGCTAACACTCAGGATGTCATCCTGTTCAGTGAGCAGCAGAGACAGACCCTCCATCAGCAAAAGAGCTTTGTGGTAGCGCAGGACCGACGCTTCCCCCTGGTGGAACATCTCATCCAGCGCAGCAGCTTGAACCTGATTGCACAACAGGAAGTTAAACTGTGATGCTGGTAAATCCCCAGTGTGTATTTATAAACTGTCACAAAAATACGTCACTTATGAACATTTTCACTATCTACTACACATGCCAGTCTTTTATCTGTCGTGTGTTTTGGTTTACCATCTGCACAGTATGACTGAAAAGCAGCCGCTCAGCTGTGATGGAGGTGATTTGGTCCATTAGACGGTGCTTTCTGGAGAAGAATTTCTCAAGCCGGGTGCTGAGTGCGCGACAGGATGTCACGCTGGACTTGTACAACTCATTCAGCTTTCTTACTACTGTTTATGTACAAAACAAGACATAAAGATGTTTACAAATCAAACAATGTTAAAAAAAAGACTGTTGTGGCAAGAAGAACAGGCTCATACCTTGTTTGACAGTAGCAGATGGGTAGAGTTTGCCCTGTTTAACTCGCTCCATGGCCGTCTGTAAGGCAGTGGACAAAAGCTCTGTAGTCTTCAGGTAGAGGACCAGCTGTTCTGCATGACTGCAGGGACAAAAACACACACTGAGTACTTAAAACTGCATAACTGACAAATTAAATAGAAAACTCAAAATATTTGAGATAAAGTTCCACTGTCTAGATATTTGTCTGGCACTGCAGATAATAGATGGTAGAAAAAGTCTCTGCTGGAACGTCTAAAGCATCTAAAGCCCACTTCAAATATTAGCCTGTAAGTCACTGTGCCTACATTCGTTCAGCAGAAAACTGTAAACAATTACAGTTCTACCACACTGCATCTTTTCATTTAGCCAGTACTCTTGAGTGGAACAAAAACTTTGATTAAAACATGATAATCTGTTTATAAAGATTTCTTGCCCCCTCTTCATTTTCAGCTTTCCTTTGAACCCTGAAGGATCTGCATGAAGAAATAAATAAAGCCCCAATTATGACAAATCTAAACTAAAGACTTAAAAAAAACATTCTGAATCTAAAATGTCTCATGGCTTCAACGGTGAATACAGTTAGGTTTTCCAAACATGCTGACTGATCTTTTAAATATTTTAAGGGTATATTTTACATCATAACTGTTTTACTGTATCATAACTTGAACACAACACAAGCAGTGGAATTTCATTTGATAACAGAATCTGGTATCACAGTAAAACACATGTAGGGTCCCTTTTAGCCAATTCATTCAGCTATAATCCTTTCTAATTATCAATTTCTCCTGGTACAATTAAATTAAAATAGCTGTGGTTGTATTGAAATTTCTTAATTACTTCTGAGAAAGAAACCAAAATGTCGGCAAAATGAAAACAATGACCAAGAAAAAGGAGTTCATCAAAAAACATGGTACAAAGCCAGAAGATCTACCGTGAGAAATACAGTATCTTCTTTCTTTTTTTTCTGTTCAACTTGCCCTGTCCAACATGTAGCAGCAGAATGATGATCTGGCTGATTTGTTGTGTTGAACAGATTTGCTTTGCCAAGGGGAGCTTTATGAATACAAAGTTCCTCTTGATATTCTGAATTTATTTATACATTTAATTAAATTTTATTTTGTTGAATGCTTGTTTATGACTGCATTTTACATAATATTGCTGGACCTGACAAGGAGAAAGAGAGAGTTGAGAAAAGAAACAATAAGGGGTGAAACAAAAAAAATAGAGAGAAAAGAGAAGAAAGAAAGGAGAAAGAAATATTTTTCTCTCCAAACTGGAAAAACAACAGACTGTATCTGATGCTGCAGCTGACCTTACCTCCACTCTCTGCTCAGGGAGCTTATCTGATCAGCTACCAGGCTCTGCTGCTGAAGGAGGGAGGGAAGCGAAATGTCGCCCTGCCCCCCCGCTACTGAAGCACCGCGGGCGCCAGCCACCTCCATAAGACAATGAGCGAACTCCAGAGTGAACCGCAGGTGCTGCACGGTGTCCGTATGCTCCTGCTAAACTCCGACAAAGGCAGGCAGAGAGAAAGAGGGAGAGGATTTAGAGATAAAACAGCGGACACCGGCGCCATATGAATACAGGTCATTTGTCGCATCTTATCATTTCGTTTCTTGCCAGTGGCTTTGCTACTGCAGCGTGGAGAACCTGCTCCTCACCTCCATCAGCGTCTCCTCAGGCAGCTCAGGAGCTTCAAAGGTTACCGGGCCGCCCATGTTGGCTGAGATGGGATCGGTGAAGCTGTATCGAGGACTGGGAGGAGCCTCAAAGACATCCACATGGGTGCCCGTCTGGGGGTAGCGGCTGGTGTAGGAGCCTGCAGGACTTACTGAAGTGAAAGAGCCTGCAGCAATCAGAAAAAAAGAGCAAAAATGTCAGTAAATAAAGTCTGCTATGAAATTTAAGTCATTTCAACTGCATTTCAACATGATCATCCCAATTTACCATCTAGATAATGGATATTATTATGCATCAGCAGACTGACCCCAAACTATCAATAAATTAAAATATACTAGTTGCTGTTGGTGACCTTGCTACTTTGATGTTCATGTTTACAAAATTAACAAAATGTTTAAGTGGAAATTTACTCTGGTATATCTCCACAATTAGCTTAAATCTGTCTTTATAGAAAATATTAGTTACTTATATCTGAATCAGTGTATGTAAAATAAATACATCTATTCTATGTAATACAGTGAAATAAGTGCAGAGTAAAGGCCTTTTCACACTGGGACCAATGCAAATAAACAGCACGAAATTGCGAATAATTCGGAGGAGAAATTCCGACGCATTTGTCTATAACACACCTGCTCCGACGCGAAATTACGAATATGCAAGAACAAACTCGCATTTGTTATTCCAGAGGAACGTGAGCACATGCAGCAGTGACGGAGGGAGAGGCGGCTGCAGGTAAACTTCTGGATGCTGAAAAACAGATGATCTCACCGTGGAGATGCCAAATGGGGATTTTAAATAGAACATATGAAGCGAATAACCTCAAATGGCTACAACATGTAGGGAAAACACTGCTACTTTAGCGGTGACACCCCCCAATGATGCAGTAACAGCGACCAAGCGACACTTCTCTCTTTTTCCTCTCTCTTTTTGCTTGCAACCAGCTCTGTGACGGTCAGAGCGCCTTCTCTTATTGGTGGATTGTGTATCTGTCGGATGAGAATATTAAGAAAACCGACCTCAGTAGCCCAGGATAGTAGGGAGAGGGTTACTGTGAACGCTTCTGTTGACTTGACATTAATTTGATTCAAGGTTTTGCTGTGCGAATCTTTCGGATGAAATATTCGGAGTAGGTGTGTAAAAGCCTTAATGCTGCCACTCACTTCCTGCAGAAGCAGAAGAGAAGTGGAGACTATTTACATGTATTTAGCTTTTTCAAGACTTCTCATGCCATACCTGAGTATTTCCTCTGTCTGGAGGCATTGGGTGGGGTGCTGCCACTTGGTGGAGAGCCCACAGTGAACACCACCTGTGCTGGGCTGCCGGAACCAGGTGCAAAGCCTCCCCCACCACCAGGAGGTACTAATGGACAAAAAAGGAAGGTAAGAAAAGTTTTTGGGTTTTTTTCCTTTTACTTCCTCTCTTGTTTTCCTTTCAGATGTGCTGTACAGACACAGATACATTTTTAAAAATTAAAACATTTTATAACTGTAGATATCATAAAAAAAAAAACAACAAAAAAAAAACATTATTTCTTGGGTCAATAAAGAGTTAACTATTTGAGTCTTCTTTCACTATGCTGTTACATAAAAATAATAAAATGAAATAAAAAAAGAAAAATAAATATTAGAATTGAGCATGTGGTTTTGTAATGGTAACAGAGGCGCCCAGGTCTCCAAATTAACCAACCTGCCAAATGTGGGTTCAAATCCATGTTGGCAGGTATTAATGAAAACTCAGTAGCCAGTTTGAACAAAAATGTCTGGTGAGCAAAAAGTTTATTTAGAGCCCTGGAAGACCTGAAAGCATTCAACCCCTGTGACTAATAGTACATTAGCACTCAGAGTTCATCATGTTCTCTCTTACACTTACATTGACTTGGCTCAGAGAGCTTTAAAAAAACACACACATTATTTTCCACTTCAGACCTCTGCAAGCCAGGACAGAGTCCAGGTATATCCTCCATCTGTACTCCCTCTTAATCAGTTCTTTAAATGTTTTGCATGTTTTTTGTTTTTTTATTAAAGCTCAAAAAACTGTGGGTGCAGCTGCCCTCTATATCAAACAAAAACCACAAACACCACCAGCTGTATCTCTTGATTACAACATCAAAATGATGGGATAGAAAAGCAAACTATTCTGCATGTGAGCATGAAGTAGAACGAAGCTTTTAAGATACAGCAAATTCAAAATGGAAAAAAAAAAGAACGCTAAACATATTTGTTCATCTGAACTGACCAGTACAAACCTGTTATATCTATGGCTTTTTCAGAGGTCAGGTTCTCTGTGCTGCCTCGGTCACTCGCATGCCCAGCAGCTCCAAATGCAGCCATCAGCAGCACGTCAGACAGACGACCAGCACTCTGTGACCTGGGTCAAACAAATGAGAAAACGGGACAGAGACTATGGTTTTAGTGGCTGCCAACAGCCTTAATTTGTTTTCCATTTACTATTTCCTTTTTTTTCTTTTATAGTCTGACCACTTCATGAGGTTAATGATTAAAATCCTAGCAGTTTCTCTTCTCAGATTCAAAATTTAGACAGTATAAGTAATACATTTATTGAAAAACATCATCATAGATACTTTGAAAAAGTGTTGTATAAACAAAAACAAAAAACAAGGAGCTTAACAAAAAAAGATGAATGATAAATGCAACAATTTAACCTTCCAAAGTTCTTGGTATCATCATTCAGTCTATGGATGCAGTGGGCAGGGTGGGAGGCTGGCGAAGGTGCTTGGTCTCTGATGAAGTCTCGTTCATGAAGCGCAAGGTCTCTGAGCTCTCCTGGGGCAGTCCTGCTGCCAGGCGAGCCGAGGACCAAACCCTTCTGAGTTAAGAAAGTCACAAGGTTCGGAGAGCTGGGAGGTTTGGTGAATTCAAATGGAGGGATGGCCTGAGGCGAGAAATTCAAGTTACCACAGTTAGCTTAAACTGCCTAGCAGTGTTTCTTGCCCTGTGTAGTTCAAGAAAATGAATCACACACACACACTGACTCACCCTGGAGGGGGAGCCCAGGATAGTGGGGAGAGGGTTACGCTGCATCAGTTCACTAAGTCTGGGGGAAGAGTGTAGGGGGCGGACAGTCATCAGCCCTGCTGAGGGGGCAGCCACAGGGTCTGAATGCTGCTTCTTTATCTTGTGCCTGCCGCCGCCACTCGCACACTCCAACAGGCAGGGGGCACTGTTGAGCCGCGTGCCAAGTCCTGCTGCCTGTGGATGCTGCTGAGAAGTCGGCCTCGGTTCTGTTTGCTGCAGAGCTGCAAAGTAAAGTAGGACAGGAGCTGGTAAAAATAGTTCTTTTGACATTAGTCAGTGTCAAGCAGGAGAGGAAACAACACAGTCACAAGAATTAAGAGAAAATTGGACAAACTTTCTTGCTGGCAGACATGTACGGAAAGTTGGATGACAGTATGACCATGGGTCACGCAACACCACTTAAAACTAGTGACCAATCATTTCAAAACACAAACATGCAAAAAGGGAGAAATCATATATGAGAAACCACAGACTGAGAAGAGTTTCTTCCTATATTAATGATACAAAGATCAGTGCAACTCGCAGCAATTTTTCTATGAAAATTTTAAATCGGCACCTGAAATAAAAAATAAAAAAATCTTTTCCCATTTCAGAAACCAGCTTAATTTAACAAGGTCAAAAATTAAAAGGTTGGTGGGGAGGGATGTGGTTTATAAAGCAAATATCCATATCTCAGCTACCTTGAGGAGAGAGCTGAAACGGTCTGGCACCTCCCAGGGAGAGCCTGCGGGAGGTGGGGACCGCTACCTGCCCATAAGGGGGTGAGGGTCCAGGTCTAGCGAAGCCCAGCAAGCTCCCACTGCTGCAACGTCGCACTGGTGTTGAAAGCCTTTGAATGTAAAAACTATGATGAGTCATAAATGTAAATAACAAAGCAAAGAGTGCGACTGGAGTGCACGTGTCTGTTGTTGGTGCATGACTAGACACAGACCGTGGTGAGCCATCTTGTTTGGTAGAATGGAGGTTCTGCTCCAGGCGATGGTAATTCTGGACCTGAGTGGGGACTGGGATAGGCAATGACTGACCATGGTTTCCATAGTTACCATGACAATGACTTCCCGGGAACTCGCTGGGCCTGACAAAAAGCAGCGAGAGGAACAGAAGGAAACACTTAGAGAAGCACAAGAAAGTTATTGTGATTGTGAAGATTCATACAAGCTGTGCAGCAGAATGAGTTCAGCAGTTAGATTAGATTAGATATTTCATTTCTGACAACACTACTCAATGAGGACAATTTAAAGGACAAGGACAACACTGCAAACAGTGTAAATTCAAAAATGTCCACTTCAAGATAACTTTGTTTCAGCCTACTTTATTTCAGTTGACTCTGAATGAGAAAAATCAATCAGGTTTAGACATAACTGCTTCCTTTTTACAAATCACCAAACATTTCTTGGAGTATTCTGTTCTCTTAACCAAACCGCTCCCTTAGAGCAACCAAAAACCAAACATCAGCTCCATGCTGTTACCTGACAGGACTTGGAGATCCGCTGTAGGAGGGAGATTGTGGCGGTGTTTTTTCTTGGGTACACAGACCAGCAGAAGCCAAAAGGGAGCTTTTAAAGCAGTGATAAGAAAAAAAGGAGTTAATAATCACATAGGAGGAATGCACTGTGTATTCTATCTTTTGATAAATTCAGTGAGTGACAGTGTTTGGCAGTTTTCTGTGACACATGTATGTAAAATAGTCCCTGCTTCTCACCCGCTATTCATCAGGCTGTCCTGCAGCACTTTACTCTCACCTGTCAGCTCACCTGCTGGAAAAGCAGCAGAAATATCAGTCTGAATAAATAATGTGCTCGATGATTTCGAATATATCAACAGTCCTGAAAAAAATAGGCCAGGCTAACATGGCTCCATCTGATGCAAGTAATGGAATTTATGGAAGGAAAAATGTTTTTTCTCACTGGTGAAGTGAGCAGGCACCATTACAAAGTCATCAGTGTCACAGGAGGAGGAGTTCTTGCTGCTGCCGCCTCCTCCAGACGAGTCCTTAAGGAGAAAACCTGTGGCCTCCTGAGTTGGGGAGGCCAGAGCTTTGGCACGCAACTGCTGAGTCTCAGCAAGAGACTGCTGCAGTGACAGTGAGACAGAAGGTAGAAGATGAATAAAAGATGCACAAGGGAATGTATAAAATAACAACTGGTGAGGGAAAGGTCACACAGGTCGCTGCTTAGACAGCCTCTACAAGTGTACGGCTAACGCACGGCCTTATAAATCAGGTGAAAATGGCAAAAAGAAGCAAAGCAATGAAATATAATCGAAATAATGAACACGTACCGGTGGTGAGGCAAGGTGAGAGGTCGAGGAGCTGCTACAAGAGCTGGCTGATGCAGAGCTGGGCAAACAGGTCATAGTCACTGTAGGAGTGGCTGTGGGGAACAAATAACAGTCAGGTTAGAAACAAAAAGACCACAAGTTTTCACAAAATATTCATCTAACCTGTTTATATTTGAAAAAGAGTGGCATTTTACACCTTTTCTTCAGAAGAAAGAAGTTTTTTAGGAAGATTAATCACTTTAGTACTTACTCTTTTTAATGGATGAGCTTGCCTCCAGGAAAGGATGACAGAAAAACTCATCTAACAAAAACACAAACATAATAATAATAATAAATAGAAAGAAGTGACCCAGATATTTGAAATCTATACAAACCTTACATAAAGAAACATGTCCGACACACAAAGATTATGTTCATGCACAACTTTTGCTTCAATTACAGTGTGCAGTTCTTCTTGGAGTATTTTTAATCCAAAAGTAAAACCTAGGTTTTCACCTGAGGCCATCTTTTACACGATTAAGAACACATGGCTGACTGCTTCATTAATTTTACTGTGACTGACCAAAGTCCATGCGGTCCTTGTGGTTGCGCTGCAGCAGACCCAGCAGCAGGTGCCTCAGATGGTGTGAAGTTTCTCTGGGGATGCTGCAAATAAATGTAACGGTTACTAAAGACACTGCACCACCAGTGGCTCCATCTCAGTTGCTCTTTATGCCTTACTGGCACCAAATATATACAGTGAGACTTCTGATTTACAGTAGCAAGCATGGTTTTGAGTATGTGGCATCGCTCATAATTAACGTGGCTGTGAGTGTTACTGAAACCAGGACTTTAAAGTCAGCTTTTATTTGGCAGCTGTAAACCCAACTGGAATCCTCTGGGATCTGCACTGTGCCAGCACACATTTGTTTTCACAAAAATTGTGGTCACAGCTCCACTTCCAGTTGATAAAATCTAAAAGCATCAGAGCACGGATTTCCATTCCAGTAAACAACATGCATACAACCACTGTGGAAGAAGAGACGCATGAAGTTCATGCCCATTATAAGTTGTCGTTATATAAAAACATGCTGACATCTCCCTTACTTTGGGCTGAGGTTCTTGTTTTTTTCATAAAACAGCCGGAGGTCCTGAGGACTGCTAGCCTAGAGGTCACAGACAAAAGTGGAAACGTGTAAATATCTACATGCAAACAACTGAGACACATTTTAATTCTAACATTGATTGCCTTTTCCATTATAGTTGATGTTGTCTTTGCATTATTGACAGTCTCTACTTGCTTGTTTAATTACCAAAGACTGCAATTCATGTCTCAATGAAGCCAAAAAAAAAAAAATCTAATAAAAAAAAAAATGCTGCCAGAACAATTTAGATAAGAACAAGAAAAATGAAAGAACGCTCAGTGTTTTGTCTGAATGCACAAAATGACATGATTTTAAATTACTACATGCATTTTCCATTACATTAATCTTATGTAAATGCATGTACATATGAGACAATACAGATTTTCTGCCGTGAAGTGAGCAACAAATGGCATCTTTAGCATCATCCAGAGGTTTTATCCACCTTTATCCCACATGGAAAAAACATGAGGCACAATAAAACAGTAGCAAAGAACCTGTTTTTATTCCAGTGTCCTTGGCCTCCATGCCATTAAAACCAAATAACTGTGTTTGAAAAGGAGGAAGGAATCGTGGATAATGAGACTGCAAGGAGTGATTCAGGAATGTCTGAAAGCAATCACTGGCAGTGAGCTCATCTTTGACATCAAAAAACATTGAATGTGGTAAACGGTATAAATCTCCAAAACAAGCAGGTGTGATATTTCAAGAATGGAAAATGGTTGAAATTGTCTTTATTATGCTTGATGCTACAAATCAGCAAATTCTAAACAAGTCATGTTTATCATTTTTACTGTGACAGCAAGTGGACCTCCAAGCTAAAATATCAAAAGGATTAGTAATGCTGAGTTACCAGCTAGTGGGAAACTTCCTTCTACAGCGTAGAGGATTACAAACATTACAGCAAGTAAGACGTTGTCAAGTCTTGACATGTTGTTTATGAGCACCAGCTTCTTTATGTCAGTCATCTGCCAAATCAGCAGGATTCAGATGTGAGGCTGACTGTGTCTTAAAGCTTTAGTCTCAGCCTTTAAATACTAGAAGGCTCGAGTTCAGCTCGAAGCTTTTGTGTCTCACTTCTTTGGCTCACAGAGACCTCTCCCTGATGTCTCATTTTGGCAAAAAAGCAAGGTGAGCAGGTCAAAACGATCGCTGGAAACAAAGAACTTGAAAGCTGGTTCATACCCTCGAAGGCAAGTCAGGTTTGTAATGATGTCACTCATCCCTTCACCCATCATTACAGCTACTGCCATCTGCCATGAGACTAACAGTGTCCTCCCATAAGCCCATTATCACCAGAGCACCAGTGCCACTGTACTGTAAATATGATCCATCTATTATTTGTGTTTCATACAACCACATTTTAGATTGTGCTTTCAATGTGCACCAGCCAAATATCCATTTATGTAAATATAACAGACAATAAAGCACATTTCTCCTAAAACAGGAAAAGCGCAGAAAATAAGGCTGCAGAACAGCTTAGTAAAAGTCTGAACAGAGCTGAGGAGCCCAGCAGGGAGGAACTGATGCAGCGCTGTAACTGTCAGAGACGGACTGAAACATTTCAGCTGCCAAGTCAGGGTTCTTGTTTCGTCCCCGCTGCGCTGCCCTGCTGCTGCACGACATTTCTGCAGCTCTTGAAAGCTCCCAGTTTTGAAGCGAGACAAATGAAAAGGCATCTCGTGATTAATTCACAAAGTTTTTTAAAACTAATCTAGAAGAAAGCTCTAAAGGGAAAATGTAAATTTTATGCCACCTCAGCAGTTTCCATGTTAGTTTCTTATCTGAGAACTAGCAGCACAACAATTAGAAATGTCTTTTCATTTACAGTTTGTGTGTATATGACACTCTATATAACATAGTTGTAGTTTTAGCCCTCTGTTGACCACAATTACTAATAAAGAAAAAAGGAAGTCTGCAGTTTCTTCAGGTTTGGCCCCAATCAGGCTTATCAGCATAATGCATGTGTGTATTACCTGAAAAGGAGCTTTTCCAGTTAAACATTGAAACACTATAGTTCCTATACTCCACAGGTCAGCCTTGGCGTCATAGTTCTGGGACATGATCACTTCAGGGGCCTGTAAAGGAAAAACAGTGAGATTAAAGAGTCATTACTGATGTTCACATTATAACTGGAGCTGTTTTAGACTGCATTCAAAGATAAGGTGTCTTTGCTATAAGTTATCTTTAAACTAAGACTGAAACAAACTGTCTTTTTCTCCAAGTAGACATGATAACATTTGATTAAACATTTTAAAAATGCTAATATTTATTTTTCCCATTTATTAAAAACCATAAAAATGTTTACCATGTACATGGGGGATCCACAGAGTGTGGCCGCCATCATGTTGTTCTGCAGATACCTGGCAAAACCAAAGTCCGCTGTGGAGAGATAAAGAAAAGATGAGGACGATAACTGGTACACAAACTGAAAACAGAGGTCTTCATAAATCAAAGTACCTCCTGTAAGCATGAAGATTATGGTCTGATAATGGTCTGTGGTGGCTTTGAAAAGGTTACTTTTATTTCTTTTTTTGTCACATTCCCAGCTAAGCAGTGTGACCGAACAAACTATTTTTTTTTGCATATTTATATGGGAGTTTAGGAACCACTGAGTAATAAAATTTCCAATCAAAGTACAAATCTTATATCTACCCGATTCCACTTTCTAAGTTCCTTAGTATATTACATTTGAAAACCATAAGCAAAAACAAAACATTTCAGGAATGCATCTATCAATGTCCGAAGTGTGAATGTGTCACGTCCACAGTCACCGTGTGTGTAAGAGACTGAGTTTGCTTTCTCAGAGTCATGAGGATTATAACATTGTGCTGCTGCTTCACACTTTACTCCCACTGTACACTCAAACTCCAGAGGGGAAAAAACATTAATAAGCTTAAGGATTAAGAGAGTTTCCAAAAGCCTGAAGAAAACATATTTTGGGTCACATAATCCATCATCATAACTGGGCTCCACACTAGCTTTTCCCACTAGTTCTTTAACTGAGGTACAGAGGCTGACGCTTCTAAGCCCAAACAGACCGCGTTTGGTCCCAGCTTGTGGTCTTTTGCTACATTTTATTGTCTCCTTCTCTCTCCGAGCCCTTTACTGGTGAGCTATTTGGCCATTAGTGCCCAAAAAATCCTCATTAACATTTTCAAAGAAGGTAAAATAAGTAATCAGTTTATTTCTTTGCAATAATAAACTGTTAGAGGCAGTGTATGTCTTTGCTTTGGTCAATGTGGCGTTCTTCATCCTGTTCTCTTTAGAAATTTGGAGCTTAAGTGTCACAAAAGTGTCTCAATCTTTCGTTTGAAATCAGCCAAAGGCTCTATGATGCAAGTGGGATTAAAAGAAGGACCAGAAAAGCTGTATTCATACTGTGTTTTCAAGTTTGCTCTGATGGATGGTTTTAAAACTGGTACAAACACTAAAAATTGTTGCAAAAAGTGACTTAATGGTTGTAGTCTGAAGCTCTGAGCATACAACATAAGTAAGTACAGTCTTGTGTAATGTCATTAGAAAGAAAAATGAGTCAACAGCTTTTCACTTCTTATCACTGTGTTATTTCCACACTAATAACTATGAGCACTTCCACTGTCAACAAATGTCTTCCAAAGACTATATTAAGCACAGATTCCATAGAAGAAACTCTGTGAAACCTGAGAAAGCAGGTGATTGATAAAACTAAGCCTAAACAACAGACCTACTTACATAAGTCACCTGGAGAGCCCTGAACTTTTGTAGTTTTGGATCTAAGAGATATGTCTGCGAACATATCTGCACAAGGGCACCACATGTTAAAAAAAAAAAACTACCAGAGAAAATAGAAAGAAATCTGATTTTGAGACCTCATTATTTGGAAAGCATGCAGTAATAAGTTAAGATGACAATACAGTTGCAGCAATGGGCCAGTTCTCCTCCAGCAAAGCCATGCACGGGGAAAAACACAGGCTTCTGAGTTGACACAGGGTTATCAGTAAAATCTGAGGTTCTGTGATAACTCAGTCTGAAGGATGCTGCACAATGTCATCCTGTACAGAGTCCTCGCCCACCAAAGAACGGGTCGCTGAGTGCAAAAGGTGTTTGGAGATG
Organism: Atherinomorus stipes; assembly: GCA_023101725.1. Lineage (NCBI taxonomy): Eukaryota > Metazoa > Chordata > Actinopteri > Atheriniformes > Atherinidae > Atherinomorus > Atherinomorus stipes. The sequence continues at coordinate 228,095 of JALJCO010000762.1, read as the reverse complement.
ACATTTAGAGATGGAACCATGAATGTCTGAACTCTGAGCTATGACCTGGCAAAGTATGTGACTTTTTTTTTTCTTAAAGAGAAAGGTGGGGCTGTACAACCCCTCCAGCAAAGAACAGATGAAAAGTAAAATCTCTGAAGAGCAGCAGAGCATCTCTCCAGACAGTATTGCAACACCAGTATCCTCTCTGGTCAGGAGGATTGAGCCCATCATTACAAACATATGTGTTATTGAAAAAAAGGGAAAAAAAAAAAAAAAAGGATTTCCAATGAAGTAAATCTACCCCCCCCCCCCCCCCCCCTTTTTTTTTTTTTTTAAATACAATACAGTCCAGTTTACGGTAATCTGATATAATTTTAAAACATTTGACCCAAGGGTGTACTTAAATCTGTTTTATATTATCCTTACACATATCCTCTGCATCTTTGTAATTTTTTTGTCTATTTTATCTCAGCTGAAAACGCATCAAATCCAAGATCTAATCTAAATCAATTTCCTGTTCCTAGTTCAGTCTAATCTTTGAGTCATCAGTTACTTAAGGGAAACTGCTGTTAGATCCAGTTGCAATAAAACTCTGTAAAAATTCTTTATTACAAGGTGAAATAATCATTACTATCAGTTGGTTATTGCTTTTCTAAGAGTTTAATATTTCACTACCAAACCCTAGAGGACTCCTACAAGTTCTGCTCTCTGTCTAAAATGTTTTCCCTCTTATCATTTCTGGATATCTCTGCGTATCTGTTCGTCATTATTAACTGCAGACCCCTCACATCAAACCTACCAATCTTGATGCAGGTATTGTTGGAGTGAGACTTGCGCCCTGGTGGGTTGGAGAGCAGAATGTTCTGGGGTTTGAGGTCCCGATGGATTATTCCTTTGGTCTGTAGGACCCTCATGGCCCCTGCAATCTGCTGTAGGAAAACCCGAATAGTGTCCTCACTGAGCGTGCCTTTGGCTGTAAATGAAAAAAGTAAATGCAGAACAAGCTGATTAACTACTCGTAAACTTTGCACACACATTATGAAGTTACATCCATCTTTCATAATGCATGGATGATTACCGTATTTTCCGGACTATAAGTCGCTCCTGAGTATAAGTTGCATCAGTTAAAAAATGCATCATGAACAGGAAAAAAACATACATAAGCCGCACCGGACTATAAGACGTATTTATTTATTTAAAACAGGATGAATTTCGGATTTTTCATATCTAAAAATGACCCAATCAGTCCAATTCCAAAGGTAATGCTTGTAAATGATCATTAACGTCATAACTAAGAAGGATAAACATGTTTTTTGAGGAACCACCACACACACAGATGTCAAAAATGAACTCCCCTCACTGAGATGAGGCTACTTTGAAATTTTTGCCCTTGGAGCAGAATATAGTGGTCACAAGCCTAGAGCGGCCTCTTTTGACAGGACGGTAATATTTACTCCTTGGCTCATGTCAGTCAATATGAATTGATAGTGAAAAATATGTTAAATTGTAAATATTTTGATATACAAGTCTCACCGGACTATAAGTCGCACAAGCCGCCAAACTATGAAAAAAGTGTGACTTAAGCCCCGTTTCCACCCGCGGGTCTGGGTCAGGTCGGGCCGGGCCAGGCCGGATCGGGTGGGTTTGGGTACGGATGTGTTGATTTCACGCTGTGTCCCCACAGCAACCTGTACCCTTATTCTGGAGGCGGAGAATTAGCTGGACAGCGCTGCTACGTGATTGTGTGACATCATCGCCATGTAACGCCGTTTAACCAAAACACCGGCGCCACAAGTGACAGAAACAGAAAGGAGTCACCCCGGCTTTGTTTTTACGCTTGGTCACGCGGGAAGTGGCGGATTTTTCAATGAATCAGCTGATTGCTGTGTGTTAGCTCCACCTCTTTGGTCCGGATCGGTTAGATCAGTACCCCTACCGAAGGGTGCCAAAAAAGTAGTCCGGGTCGGGTCGGATATAAGGGTACCCGTCCCAGTTTTTATCTGTGGAGACGCAAAAAAACGTGGACCGATCCGGCCCGACCCGACCCAGACCCGCTGGTGGAAACGGGGCTTTATAGTCCGGAAAATATGGTAGTAAAGAGAGAAGAACACCATAGTGAGGTTTGTCTGCTTCTTTAGGTCAAGTCTAACTGTGTCTTCAGCATGCTATATAAACTAATGCTCCCCAGTTTTTTTTTTTTTTGGGTGAGTCTTAACTGGAAGTTATATTCGACAAGTAATTTGTAGGAATCTAGACAAATATGCAATGTTTGAGTGTTGGTTTAGTAACTTAGACTTCTCAATCTTTAGAAATCAGTCTAGTGTTGGAAGTTGGAAATAGCTTAGTCAGCTTAACTTTTTAGTTAGCCCTCCTCTTACCTATATGGTATCTGAGCTGCAAGTAATGCTACTACTCAGAGGGAGAAGCAACGCCTGCAACCTGAGGTAATTTGAAACTACTATAAAAGTTTTATGAAGTGCTAAAAATCCACGGCTTGATGCTGTTTCTACTGACTGTCAATACTTTTTGTAAAACCAAAGTGCACTTAAAAAAAAACACTAAAACATGATTAAATACTTGGCTGCTCAGGTTTCTGTTTACAAAGTCAAATCTATCTATACCTATTCAAGTCAATAAACAAACTGCTCCCTAAACAGATTTAATAAGAAAATGCACAGAAAATACAGGTAATGCATCACATCACATTAAGGTTGCATATCAGAGTGGATATCAACACATGCTGCATCAGGTTTCAGTGAGTTAAAACGATTCCTCCTTTAACCAGCACTCAAAATGTTTCAAATGACTCATGATCACCCTGTTTTCTTGTAAACATTACTTTTTGCCTCTATGCAACAAAGAAAGGCAACTTTTAATTCAACATGGACACTCATATGATCAAGTAACAACAACTGCACTTACAGTGTAGATAATCAGCAAGGTCACCGCCATTACAGTACTGAGATCCAAGTGAGACGGGATGGGAGAGACAGATGAAAAGGAAAGACATTAGAAAACACAGGTAACATGGAGGGCTGCTGCACAATGACTCTTACTTAACCTTGTCCCCGAGAAGACTGGAAAGCAGATGAGATCAGAGGAGTGATTTGCAGAAGAGTGATGCATTCACAGATTTACAACCTTGTTCCTCTACCTGTCATTAATATAAATGCACCCAGAAAAGGAAAGTGTGACAGGTTTGGCTCTTTAATACCGCTTCACAAGTCATTCTGATCTCTAGACCTAGACAGAAGACTTAAAGGGGGAGGGGGTTGTAGCATGAGCTGCTATGAGAATGTTAAAAATCCAGCTACCATCAGTTATGTTCAGTGACCAGGGAGGGTACAGTTTGACTAGGCATGGGGACACATTTCCTTTTCCAACACAGGTAGTACCACCTCGACAAGGCATGATGATGTCTGCCTTCTTTCTACAACCAATCAGAGAAAAGTCTGTCGGCAAACTATAGTGTGTATGCTTTGTAGCTTCTGCTGGTAGCTTCGCTTTTTATTTTTTAAACATATTTCCCAGTTTAATTAGGTCTTGTGATGATTCCTGTATAAATATATATATATATATATATATATATATATATATATATATATATATATATATACAGAATCATATTATTTCAATGGGATTGGCATAGTCTTTTAAAACTATTTGTAGTAGATACATAATTTACTAGGGTATGTCTCTTCTGTTGTGTATTTTGTGAACAAGTTCTGTTTCTGTGTGGCAGGAAAAAGTGCATGTATTTTCACACACCCCCAGAACTACATAAACAAAGAACTGTACAGAGAAATAAGAACCTGAAGAGCCTTATGATACTCTACAGCAGGTGTGTCAAAGTGGTTCCAGAAAGGGCCGTGTGGCTTATATATATTCATACTGCAGACTCTACAGGATGATTAATATGCAAAGAGCTCAATTTCAAGCATTTGTCAGAGGAAGACAACTAAGCCATATTGTCATTGGTAAGCATTACCTATCAAGCTACAGCAAAACACCATATGATTGTTGGCTGGCAGTCATTTACCTCCTGATGCCTGAGGGGTCAGCTAATTATAACTGGAGCCCTGACAGAATTTAGACAATGCAGTGCTGAGCAAACAAAGCCAAGCATGGCAACAAGCTTACCTCCATTACCAGGTACACTGAGCTGGCAGTTTCCTGAAAGAGAAGAGAGATAAGGGTGGGAGTAAAGAAACATGTCTGCAACAGGCAAATGAGAACCTAGCTCATCAGTGCACACACTAATCATGTTCAAGCTAAATGAACTGGGATTAGCTCCTCAGACAGAGAAGGGCATCCTTTAGGTTTATAATAAACTCAAATACCAACAGCAATTAAATCTTTACTCTGTGGGTCAGACTGAAAGTTCTGTGCAAGACTTTTTTTTAAATGAATAAAAAAAGGTTAAACTTTTTAATTATACTTTAAAGCTGCCATTAGTAATGATCTATGTAGAAAAAAATTGGGAAACAAAGTCAACAGAAAGCACTGAGAGAACCGGCGTGTTCAAACTTAAAAGTATTAAATAATCAATATAATTTATTCACAATGAGAAACAATAGATTTTTAATTTTGTAAATTTGAAGGATAATTTCCTGTCAGCCACTATCCTCTAGAAACACTCACAGAATTTAAGGGGAAAAAAACAAAACACAGCTGCTGCAGCCAACTTCAAAAAGTCCCCTTATCACATGGCAACAGATGACTGCAGTCTCTCACTCTTGACATCAATTCAGTATCTATTTGAACGCAGCGGTCAGAGGCCAGCGTGTTTTCTGTAGTTCAGCTGAGTCAGGGCTTCTGAAGTTGGCTGTTTTCGGCTTTAGAGAAGATGGACAGCAAACAGGCAGCCAGTCGGGTTCATGGCAGAGAGCCAACAGCCTGGTTTCACAGGCTGTCTCAGAGAATCTAGCACCACACCTCCCAGATAAAATGTTTGGGGTTGTTGTTGCTGTAGTTTTATCATGATAAAGATATAACTATCAGACCTGCAAACCAACCCTGTATCTTATGTTTTATAAAGTGGAAAATCTTCAGTGAGGTTTGTTTGGTTTGCTGTTAAAAAAGATCAGGGAGAAGCCATTAGGAAAACTAGACACTTACTGTAGCAAGGACTGATCAGCTGTCAGCTGCATGATTGATGAACTGGCTAACTGTTTTCAGACTCTTTCTTACATGTTACCATCTCTCTTCCAATCCAGTTTATGACCTAGATTAGAAAAACTACAAACTTATTTCATGTCCCTTTGGATACAACATAACAGAAGACATTTTGCTGATGCCCAGCATTTACTTTGGTGTCAATTTCTTTCTGACCTACTTAGATTGGTGGATCGAAGGATCTCCTGCATAGAACATCTACACCACCTCCTGCTGCCCCACAGGAAACCTGTAATCTTAGAGACCAGTTTGGACCGTCCTCGTGCCAGAAAGAGCCCTGACTCACCCAACCTGAGTGCAGAATCTTTGAGCTCTGCACGGGCAAAGGCACTGCAACCTGTTGCAAATGATTTTTCTCGACTTACTGACAATGACCTAGCAAAGCAGTTACACCCATATTTGCCACCAACACAACAACATTGCACTCCATGCTTACAGAAATGTGTGCAACTGGTTGGAACTTGTTACATGACGACTAAACCATCTCACTTGAAAGAAAAGCTCAACTGCCAATCTAAAGGGTTAATACACAAAAAAAAGATTCAATAATAACATGAAGAATTCTTAAAACAGCTTTGCAACTCAGAGCATGCTTGCCTTACCACTGAGTTGTTGTGCATGTGAAATAGTAACTGCTAGATGCAAATTTGCCAAGACGGACTAAGAAAAAAAAGAAAAGAAAAAGACCTGCTGAGTTCAGATAAGACTGAGTGAGGACACGATTTATCAGCTATCCAGCAGGTGTTAAAACAGTGCGCTTTAGACTGGTTACTAGGCTACAGGCAACAGCATCGCTGTTACTGAGGATTCCCTTTGTTCAATCAGCAATGCAACGTGCAGCATGACAGTTACAGGTTAGGGAAGCGTGTAACACATCTGTGCAAAAGTCATCTAGTTTGTTCCTTTGCATGAACAGAAACATCTGAGACAGGAATAATTTACACTGCATTTTCCAGAAAACCTTGAAAAAGACGGCCGGTGGAACAGGCTACGTGACAGCAGACACAATGTAAACATGGGAAATGATGACTGAGCTCAACAGGACACAAAGCCGGAGTTCAAACTGAAGATTTAGAGCAATCTGCTGCCCACTGAGGGAGGCAAAACCATGGAAAGCTTTTAGAGTTTCCTTTCATTGACAAGCAGGAAAAGCAAAACCGTTCAAACTGCATGAGACAAAAGTGAGTTTAACAAAGTCTGCTGTAACTCTAAAAGCATCGTCTGACAGAAATGTGGGACAGCAAGACGGTGATAATATCATATGTAAACAGAAGCCTCAATACGTAACGTAGATGCCATTTGTGATTCAAGTATTACATACCTGAAAGTCCAGTAATGCAACAATGTTCTCATGTTTGAGTTCCTGCAGAACGGACAAACAAGAAAACATTGTTTGGATGTTTTGTTAACAATAACAAATCCATGTTCCATGGAATGATCACATCAAAATAAGTGGTAATTATGACACTTTTTACAACATCAAACTTGCAATTTTACAAATCTGACTGGAGACAGCACAGCATTGTTAGTCTGATGTCTCAGCTAATGCTGTTAAATCAGGCATGCTCGGTGCTTTTTTTTTTTTTTTTTGTAGTATCCCAATAACTGCCTTACCTTCAGTATTTTGATCTCTTTTCCCAACAGTGTCTGAGATTTGGCCAAGTTCTTCTTGTTTATACATTTTACCGCCACCTCCCAGTCATGTTTCTAAAGGAACACATTACAGGGAGAAAAAAAAAGGTGTTTTGTTGGACTGAACAAACACAATGCACAATTTGCATTGTGCTATGCCTTTGTGTTGTACATAAATCCATTACTGCATATTTGACAAAATGATGCATTCTGCTCAGTTGTTGCACTTAAGATATTTACGATAACACAGAAAAGCAGATATCATACTGGTATTTGACAAAAGATTTGTTGTGTTTTTTTCCCAGCAGTCACTGCCTCCTATATTTCCTCTAACTTGATTATTATCAGTAGATTTGCTTAACTTACAACTCATCCCAAATGCATCCCTTTAGCTGTGTACTGCAGTATGTGCTGAAATATAGCAACCCCTCTGATGTGGCTAAGATTTATCTCAGAGCCATTTTAGTAATGAAACCACAAAAAAGCTGCAGGTCAAATTTCTCCCTTGGTGGCATATCTGTCTCAGGAGATGCTAGGGGATCAAGCCGTCTGTGTAATCTCAGCATTTATAGTTTATATGCTTTCAATTTGGGTATGGTACATGCACCGACATGTCTACTAATGGCCACAGAGTGGAGCTTTCTAAAGGAAACAAAACGAGTCTGCTGGCCTATATTTGAATTTGTCAAACTGACGAGAAACATTTGTGAAACGCAAAAGCCGAAGAATAGACAGGAATAGTATTAGCATTCACGCATTTTCAAAAAGTGTCACATATATCTTAAAAAGCATTTGAGCATTTTATGTGTTAGCTGGCTGTTTTTTCAGGGAATATCCTGTATGTGCGGTCAGGCCTCTTAAGGCCGTACAATGACAACAAATGCCCCAGATGGCTGACAAAAGGCGACCTATTTCTAACAATGCAACAAACGGCATTAAAATGACTTCTCATTTGCCTGTGGTCTGCACAGTATGTATGTAAGGCAGTGTAAACAGTGCAGAGGGACAATCACCTCTCGATGTCTGCCTTTGAAGACGACAGCAAATGCGCCATGTCCTATCAGGTCCTTGCGACTAAACTCAAATTTCCCTACCGTCTCCATGTCAAATGTCTAGTTTTCTTCTACTAAGACCTGGACAAATGACCAGGAGGCCTCAGGTCAACCTTCTTGTTAGCAGGTCCTTTCTCCTCTGTCAAGTGGGGGCAGCTGCAGGGATGTTCACCCCCTCTTTCACTTGCCATGGGCTGGCTTCCCAACAAACTGTCCTCTTCTCTCATGTTCGCACGGATACGTTTAGGAGTTTCACTCCTAGCAAAGCAGTCCGACTATTTCCATCTTGGTTGGAGCTGCCAACACGAAGTTAGCTAACTTCAACGGGAACCGGACGGGTCTGCTGCTTGCAGGTATCCTCGACGTGCCACCTTAAAAAGCAGCTCGCAGCGTTGTTTGTATACAGGAGGTCCAGACTTCTGTCGTCTGAAGCGTCTGCACGGCGAAAAGAGTGTCAACTGTCAACTCACAAGACGTCAACGGTGTTTATTATCCCGCAAGCACCGTGAAAACTCCCCGCAATATCCTGCAACTAACAGCTGACTCGCCGAAAGTCAAAGCATCGATGGTCCCAACAAAGCAGATTCCAGTCTCTCTTTTCCAGAGCGCATGCGCAGCCCAATTACAGCTGTAGATTTGACGTCACTCGTCAGTTTTTCTCGGCAGCCATAAAATGACAATATAAAAGTCAGACTTTTGCTTTGGGCTGATTTGGACTGTAAACATACGGATAATTTTGAAATGTGTCTTTTTTCAGCGAGGAACAACGAGTCGCATAGATATTTGTAATAGTAGTCCGTATAATGTTTAAAAAAAAAAAAAAAAAACTTGTACAGCAGATTTTTTTTAAAATCACCTTTTCGTTTTCATGATTTCGCCACAGTAAAACAAAATTACCACAATACATCGAAAAGAAGGGAAACAAGCAACAAGGAAATAAATAAACACTTAGTACTTTTTTTTAGTTTTCCATTTGCTGTCGCTTTCTAGGAATCTTGGTTGTGGATTATTCATGATTCAAGATTATTCACTGTCATACTACACATGTTAGGGGGTTGGAAATAGCAATAAAGAAACTGCAATTCACAAGATTGGTTGTGAAGCATAGAAGATACATTAAAAGTAGTAGAAAAAGGAAAGAGCGAAATACTAAATAAATAGAATACTAAAATAAAGATTGTCTGTGATATATTGCATATAGCTGATTATAATTTGGTTATTGAGCATCATATTGCAGCATGGGTTCAAACTGGGATTGTGCACAGACTGTAGACCGATTTACAAAGTTTATTAGTCTTACAGCATTAGGGTAGCTTGGCTTGGACTGGTGGTTGTGGCTCTGATAGGAGGAAGACATACAGTGCAAGGTGGGGCAGTTCCTTCATGATACAGGTTCTTCTGCTCATACTGCTATCGATGTCACACACTGTAGGCAGGCTGCTACTGCTGATTGTCTGCAGCTGAGCAATTGCACAGTGATACAGGAGGTGAGAAGGCCCTCCACAGCACCCCATAGAGACTGACCTGTTTAACTCTGCTCTCTCCAGTCTGTGAATAAAGAAAAGACGTTTGCCAGATGAGCAGTGTTTTTGACCCAAGTGAGGTAGTCAGTGATGTGGACCCCCAGGTATTTGTAGCTGGAGACCGCCACAATGGCCATCACACTAACTGAGAAAGATGAGTTAGATTGGTAATTTTCCAAAGTGATTGTTTTGGAGCCCAAAATATTCTCGTTTTTTGCATGTTGATGCATAGGTAGTTGTGCTTGCATCCGCTCTCCAGATGTTTCACCTCCTCTGAACATAATTTTAAATAAAAAATATTTTAAGAAGTGTAACTTCTGCCACCATGCCCATGATAATATCAAATTTCTTTCATTCAAAATGGTGGTCTCACATTTTTGTGCCCACAAAGCTTATCACCAGATGGGAGGAAGAGCTATTATAATCAGAAACAACATAATCTCTATAATCAACTTTTTCATCTTGGTCATAACCACGACTGAAAGGTTTAAGTGAGGGAGAATACAAAATAGAACAATGAGAACGGCAACAACTAGGGATGTAACGATTCCGTTTAACGATTGATTTATATCACAATTCGTGGTCTCTGATTCGATTCATGGACTATGTTGGTTCATTTAGAACAATACGATCCGATTTGATTCAGTGACTTGAAATCGTATCAAAAACCGTGAAATGTGATATGAATCGAATTGTTGTTAACCCGAATCGTTACACCCCTACCAACAACCAAAGCCTGCTGGCCTGCTGTTATGGCTTAAAAAACAGTTGTGCACAGTTGTGCAATATTTAGTAGAAAATCGTAAATGTAGAAGCAGAGTAATAATAATAACAATTAGGGATGCACGATATTGGAATTTTGGCCGATATCCGATATGCCGATATTTTTAAACTCATGTGGCCGATAACCAATATCGATACTGATATTAAAGCTGAAAAAAAGCAGTCATTGCAGTTAGCAGTTTTGTTGTCTGTTTCCAATACTTTGAAAAATAGGGGTGGGAAAAAATATCAATACACTGAAATATCACGATATTTTCATATGCCGAATTCAAATTGAGATTTAAAAACGCGGTATCAATCCACTTTACTTACAAAATCTCGAGAGATTTCATCATTCTGTTTCATAATCTCACGATATTTTGTGAATTCTTGCGAAATTTTACAGCAGAACAATGAAATATCGCAAGATTTCGTTAGTAAAATGGATCAACACCGCATTTTTGAATGTCATTACGATATCAGCATATGAAAATATCAAATATTTGTGAATTCTTACGAGATTTCATAGAGATTTTGTTAGTAAAATAGATCAATACTACGTTTTTGAATGCTACTATATTAGCATATGAAAATATCGCAAAATTTTTGTCAATTCTTGCAAGATTTCATAACAGAATGATGAAATATTGCAACATTTCATTAGTAAAATAGATCGATACCGCATTTTTGAATGTCATTATAATATCAGCATATGAAAATATCGCAAAATTTTTGTCAATCCTCGCGAGATTTTGGAACAGAACGATTAAATACCAAGACATTTCATTTGTAAAATAGATCGATACCACATTTTAAAATGTTAATATGATATCAGCATATGAAAATATTGCAATATTTCAGTGTATTGATATTATTTTCCAGACCCAGTCTTCAGAAGCTTTAAAGTCTATTAAAAAGAAGTTTTTGAAGAGGAAGTTTTTTTTTGTCGTTTGTTCATTTTTTTTTGTTTTTTACTTTAGAAACAGCGGGCTGATCAGTTAAATATCAGTTAAATATCAGCAGGGTAGCCGATGTATTCAGTTTTAAGGCCAATATAGGCCGATACTGATAGGGGGCCGATTATTATGTGCATCCCTAATAACAATAAATTATCAATTTACTAAAATAGCTACACAAATACCCTGTTAAAGTGAGATCATTGCACTGACCAATGGCTCTTAGCTCAGAGCTATGGGACTCTATACCTGCTGGACTTGTAGGCCCAAGCTGAAAACCTTGAGCTTTTTACGTCTGGCTTTAAAATGGAATTAGTTTAATTTGTAATATTAATACATTAATACACAAAACATATGTGCAAATTTACTCAATACATTAAAATATATTGATGTGAAGTGTCTATACATGGCACATGCTATGAGAGTCCATTTTGGGTGAAACACCTGACCAGGAAACTTAAGCTACATAATTCCAAAAGCAGGCCAAATGAAAAAAAAAACAAAAAAAAAAAACAGTGATAAAAAATGCATTTCCTTCCACTTTTGTGTACAAACCGTGTGCAACCTATTTATCAAAAGTGGGGTTACCCCGTGACAGTGACCTTAAGCATTAATCAGAGGTTTTGGTATTTACTTGGTTTGTAGCATTCAAGAGTGTTTTCAGTGTTCTGTGCATGTCTCTCTTCTATCTGGTACACACCAACCTGGTTCATCGTCATCCTTAGATATCTCTGCAGTGATAACAGGCCTATGTTAGTGCCTATATCATATGAACAAAGTATTATTGTTCATTTTGTTTGTGAGATAAAGCATCTACATAAACATGGCAGCACAGCTTAGGTTTGCAGAGCTGCATCTGGAGAGCAGCACACGATTTCTATAACAATGTTTTCTAGATGTTCTCCATTAAAGTGGAAACACTTAGGCTATTACACCACACCACATTTGAAACCCAAACACAGTAAGCCCCACACAAACATTTAATTTCAGCCATCAGGCATTGGTGGTAAAAAAAAAAAAAAGAAGCTATTTATTAGGGTTTGTTTTGTAGCCACAGGGTCCGGACACCTTGCAGAAATCGAGTTGACCTTGAACTTCTTAGCATACTTAAGTATTCTAGATTTAAATGCAAGGCCAAGACAGCTACAGCTTGGTTGAAACGTAGTCCTGAAGGACAATAATCCCAAACATGAAGGAAAATCTGCAACAGAATAGATTTATACAGTCAAGAGGTTACAGTGATATGTTCAAAGTCTCAACCTGACTGGATTGCTTTGGGAGGGAATTGAAAGAAACACTAGGAAAGTCAAGTTCCTTTGAATTGCACATTTCTTTCCAGAAAAAAATCATTACAGGGGGGTGCAGAAGAAAACAACCTTTTTTAAAAAAAGAACCAAAGAAATTTAGAAATGTACAGAAGTGCGCTACTGAACTTTGGCAGATTTTTGGTGCCCCATAGTCAGGGTATTGAACTCTCGCACCCTGTCTCCTCTCCGCAATATGACTCTGCAGAGCCACAGTTACAGTCACAGTTCTGAACACCTGATGCTTTCCTGCAACAGTGCCCCCTACTGGACAACTACAAAACTGCAACTATTAAATCGGCATCTCTCCTAAATACCACTTTTTGTCAAGTTACACTTTTAAAGCTTTATTAAAGGTTCCAGTTCTAAAAATTTAAGTTGTATTGCTCCTAAGTAAAATATTTCAGGCTCACAAAGCTTCTACTTAAACTGGACAGAACACACTTTCAGTTTTTGTTTGTGAATAAATAAATAAATAATGCACCACTGGGGGTTTTAATGCAATGCATTATGTCCAGTTAGGTCCAAATAAAGTAGGATTTAATGAGGGATTCAGTCTGTAAAGACTATGGATTGTATACATAAAATGAATAGATGATGTGAAAATAAAGTGTATATTTCTCGCTAGAAAAGTGATCAAACAATGGTAGATTCGCAATCTGTCTTAAAATATCCGCTCTTGGGAGAAACTCTGCAGTCACGTGACCCACAGAAATGAATGGGAAAATCAAACGTAGTAAGTCTACGTTTTCAGAGGCCAAATTTGGAGTGAGACTGGGTTGATGTGTAAACAGCATTTACACATTTGCTTCATACTTGTTAAAACATAACAGGAAATGTCTGCTCCTCAGTGTCTTATCTTCAGTTTTGTTGTTGGAATTTGAAACAAAGAGAGAAACACAAAAACAGGCTTATCAATATTTTGTAAAATGCAGTTATAAACAAGCATTTAATTAAATAAAATTAAATGAAATATCAAGAGGAGCCCTATATTTATAAAGCTCCCCAAAGCGAACCCATAGCAGCTAGATCATCATTTTGCTTGTTACCAAGCTGGACAGGACAAGTAAAAAAAAAAAAAAAAAAAAAAAGAACATTTTATTGACTGATCATAAAACAGCTACATGTGCAGAGAAGATAAACCAATCTATCACAAAGCTGAAAACAAAACATTTTTCTTAATATGTAAACATTTATCACAGTCAAACAGAACAGTGAAAATTTTGTGCAGCAGGTCCTGCATCTGTCCAAGTGGGACAAGGCTTGTCTTATCTGGACTGCTATGTGCAGCTTACAAAGAAAGTGCTTAATTGGTCAAAGTTATTATTTTTTAAAAAGGATCTTTAGATATAGACAATAAAGTAGATAACTGCTTAAAAATCTGTTTTAGTAATCTCTTGTAAAATGTAAACAGTAGGGATGTTCCATATTGTCTTTTTTTAAAACCGATATCTGTTATACCGATACTGTCCAACTCTTAATTTCTGACACCCAATATCAACCAATACAGATCTATGCAGACAACTGTGATGTTGTGTCTCTCATGTTTTGAGTGATACCAATGCTTATGGTATATTAAAGGGCCCATGTGATGCGCTTTCCCCCCATCTGAAACAATTCTTTAATATCTCAGTGTAATATACGAGTCATGGTTTGATCAAATCCATCCTCAGTAACAGCTTCCGCTGTGCTGCGTACCCTCTTTTTTCTTCCTCTCTCAAATGCACCTCTGAGTGTGTCACGCGAACACTGCCACAGCTTCATTGTTTCTCGTCTCTACCGGTGTTGTGCAGGACAGCGTGCTAGTAGAGTCCTCTCTGAAGCCAGAGTCCGTCTCAGTGTCAGAGGCGGCGGAGGGATGCTAGTTATCAGGTATGGGAGTGGACGGTGTTCCAGACTGGAGTGACCAGCCAGTGTCGTTTGAATAAAATGCGCAAGTCAGGCCGATCGTAAAAAATGCTCCACTTACAAGTCTTAAAGAATTTTTTTTTTTTTAATATATATGTATATATATATACTGTTGAGATCCCTGAGGGGAAATTAGGGCTCTGCATTTCACCCACCTCTGTACTGTAAGTACCGGAGAGCAGTGGGCTGCTACTTAAAGCGCCTGGGGAGCAGTTGGTGGGGGTTAAGGACCTTGCTCAGGGGTCCACAGTGGTTTTATACTGGTTTAATAACTACTAAGTTGTTTTTTTTTATGAGCATTTTTAGTTTCTTTGGACATAAAAACACCCCAGAAGACCATTTCATGCATAAAATGGGCCCTTTAAAGATTACTCAGAAAATCTAGCAAAATCTCGGTCTCCCGTTGCGTTTAAATGAGATTTAAAAGGGGGAAAAAAGCAGAAGGTTATTTTATAAGATAAACGATTCAAGTGGGGAAGGAGGGAGGGGTTTATGGGGGGGGGGGGTCTTATTGTATTTACGGGGAGTTAGCAACCCTAACGCCGGCCTGCAACATTTGGTCTGTTTCTTGCCGTGGCCAATACAAATGTGTTGTAGGATCTCATACCTTTTACTCCAGTTGTTGTGACACCTTCAAATGACAGAAATAATACTAGTCATGGTTAAGGAACTGTTGATATCAGTGACACACTGGTGGAAATTGCAATTAATTGCTATAGATGTGAATAGCAACCGGAAATGTCAACACAACCAGAAGTCAAATGGCGCCGACCTTGTAAGCCCCCAAAATAAGGTGAATACAATGTCAAATCACTTTAAACTTATCACAGTAAAATTTTCATTTCATTTTCAAATTCAAGTCAACAAATAGTTTGATGGCATTAGAATAGACAAAAGGTTGTGATTCACATTCAGTACTCACTTTCTGATAATCATCCACATAGTGTTGCAAAGTAATGGAGGAGGCTCTGGGTCTGCATAGACACGTTCTTCTTCTCTGAGCTCTCGCTAGCTAGTAACAGTCACTCCAGTGTTAACTCTTGTCTCTTCTCACGCTCTCTTTCTTTTCCACACTTCCTCTGATAATGCCCTCTTGTGTTTCTTTTTATCATTTTGTGTTCAGAGCGTCCACTGTGTTGATATCAGGTTGCTGTGATGCATGAGCTTCTCTGCCTCAGGACACTGCAAAGCAAAGATGGCTGCAGGAATGCACATAATGAAGTCAGTGTACCATCAAAACTAATCAGAGACATGGAGCATTAAGGTGAAAAAGTTATGTTGTGTTGCTTAAATGGATACTATGTAACTTTTGGCCACTAGGGCAACCTGTAACTTCCCACAGGCCACACAACTGCTGCAAAATTAAACAGTATCTGTCGTTGGAATCGTGTTTGCAGACTGCTTTGGTCAGCTTAGCAAAGCCATTGAACCATAAAGCAAAGCGCTCCAGGTCACACGATCCATTTGGCGCATTCAGACAGAGAGGTTCTAAGAACGCGGTTCCTATAACTACACCTCCTATAACTTCCTATAACTATACTACTCCCGAGTTTAGTTATAAGAACTACCCTTCACCTTCAGTGTGCATTCGCACATGATGGAGGACCTCGTTAGGGACCATGTGTGACGTAACTGTTGCAACAGTGACAAATTTATGCCCCAGCAGATCTAATACAAAACTGAGGTTTCTCATCTCTTTTATTCAAAGCTATTATAAAAGCTAACTTACCAGCTTTCCCTCCCTTTCCCTTGTTTACCTTTTTTTGAAGTGCGCCCGGAACCTTAGTGGACGGTTCGACCACCAAAATGTCCGGGCGGCAGCTGCAGATTCTACTGCTATACTTTGCAGCTGTATTTGGTCATTAAATTAATATGAAAATAATTGCTTTTGGACATTTCAAAATAGTTATCGATTCAGGACGTGCACCATTGTGATCGATTTAATAATGAGTTGGTACACTCCTATTGTACGAGTTCTTGTTGTTATTCCGATCTCAGTAAACGGGTAAACAGCTCTAAGACGTTTTAAATATGGCGGGGCTGGAAGAAGCGGAGCTCACGGAAGGGGCGTGGCTTGCCAGTTCTACCAATCACCAAATCTCTCCGTATTTCAGTTCCTATGGAACCCCAAAAAGACCCTGGCTTGGAGTAGGAGCTAAAAAGGTCATAGGAACTGAGATCCGAGGTCCCTAGTTCCTATATGTCCGAATGTGCAAAAACACGGCCTGGTTCCCCAAAAGGTTATAGGAACTCCAAAAGATTCTTACAGTCCAAAAGTGCCTATTGAGAGACAGATCCGCTGCTGCAAAGTTACAGTGTCTGGTTTTTGAGGAGGGCAGCCCCCTCAGAGCACCAACATGCATCAAGTGCTGTATATTGACCCCAGAAATCATCTATTATTACTAGGGATGATAATTGATAAGAAATTATCAATATCAGTGCCATTTTGATGCCGCTTATTGATTTGATACGGTATCGATTTTCTTATCAATGCCTGATAGGTTATTTATATGAAAAAAAAAAACCAAAAACAGATAATGTAGTTCTATGGCTTGTAACAAAAGCTTACTTTTATTTATCATGCTGTATGTTTGAGTATGAGCAGATAAGAAAAATAGGAGGAAATCAACAAAAACATCTGGGAAAAAAAGGCAGCTTTATCTGGAACTTAAGAACAACCACTGAACTCTGACCTGGCAGCCTGCCTGGTGTTTCATGTGTGTTTCACCCCTTGTCACACAAGAATGACCTCTGAACTCGAGCAGCACTGTCACTGCCTTTGTCACTCTGGCTGCTGCTGCTGTAATCATCATCTGCAACAGGATATTGAGTGGGGCGCAGATGTGACATCAGAGGCCCTACGCTCCCTGGAACGCTACATTAGCATCGTTCTTACTTCATTTCCAACGTTAACTTCCATCAATAACGTTAGCTACTACTGGAGTGGTGTACAAGATAACGCTATGTTATCCGACACAAACCAAAAGGCTTACGTTCATGGAGTACCTTAGATAACTACGGAGCAAGCTAGCTAGGCGAACGTTAGTTAGGAGAGCTAATGATAGCACTACCTGCTTTACCTGGTGGAAAATGCTATGAAAATCATTTGGCAAACAATAGCTAGTAAGTAACTAACCAACCTGAAAATAAAAGCATGTCGCCTGATCCAACACTATCTGCAACACTGCTGGAAGCCAAAGGGGGATGTTTGGACTGTCGCTCGCCTTGTTTCCACGTCTTGAAGACACAACAGGTGTCTCGGACATTGAGGTTGTGAGCTGGCTCCAAATGTTTTAACATATTGGTATTACCCCCCTTACAGGAGAGCGCAGCGTCACGGTGGTTGCATACAGCAACCCATGCCCTCGACCGCTTCTTCAGCTCCATATTTAGTTGGGAATTCAGCAACAGAAATTGCAAAAGTGACGTAAAGGCATCGATAATGGGTCTCAAAATGGGACTCAGTTCCGGGAAATTGATCCATTTCTTATCGATGGCCCCTAGGAACCGGTTTTCGATTATCATGCCTACTTCACACACATTGTTTTGTCTATTCACGAACATCGTAGTAAAAATGGTGGAACAAATATGGCAGCCTCCATATGTGCACCGCCTAGCAAGTAGATATAAATGACTCATTCTAAGAAAATAAACCCATAACAGTTATTGTAGTGATTACACATCAATAGAAACACAGTTTTGAACATTTCTCTGCCATTGATCTTTGATTTTTTACATACTGTACCTTTAAGGATATATCAAGAGGAATCTTTGTATGTGGGGGGGCAAGACTGAATGTCAAAACTGGATGCTCGTGATCCCTCAGGCAACACTGCGTTAAAAACAGACATAATTCTTTAAAAATTCTTCAGAAATCACTGCATGGACTCAGGAAGGCTTCCAGAAATCACCTTCTGTAACACAGATCATCGTGCAGTCCGCAAATACAGCCAGGTTTAGCTCGATCAAAGAAGAGGCCACTTAGGAACATGATCCAGAAATGCTGTCTTCTCTGGACAAGATGGGGAAACCACTGATGCCATATTTTGTAAACAAAAAGAAGGGCCACCCAGTACCTACATCTCTGATGGTACAGGCTGCATTAGTGCGGTGTGGGCAGCTTCCAGTCATGTTACTGACCTGCTATTAATAAATCTAATTAATTCTCAAATGTTCCTCCAGTTGTCTTTGATCTGTCCCAAAGACCTTTCCAGCCTTTTGCTGTCCCTGTTCCAGCTTTTTAAAGATGTGTTGCTGCCATCAAATTCAGAATGAGCTAATATTTTCCCTAAGATGGTAAAATGTCTCCGTTTCAACGTCTGATATGTTGTTTATGTTCTACTGCTTGGCTGTTATGTACATCAAGAGTTTGATAAGTTGGTAGATGTAAAGAGGGAAAACTGTTCCTGGTGAAAACGCAGCAGGATGAGATCATTTTAATAAATGAATGTGTACTCACTCAGTTATCATATTGGTTGTTTTTCTGAAGAAACATCCTCCCACAGATGCAGGGAATGTAGATATCTTGATGCATGAAAGTTTGATGAGTATTTATTTCTGAATATCTGCATAAATAAGCTAAAACAAACCCTGCCTGCCTCCTAGCCGCTGGGACTGGCTCCGGCTGCCCCCGCAACCCTGCATCCACATCAGCAAAAATGGATAGACGGATAACCTAAAACATTATCAGAAATGCAAAATTCTTTAAACAAATATTTCCCACTTATTTATTAAAGAATTCAATCAAACATTAATTTGTTTAGTCATAGAAGTGCATCAGTCTTTGTTTTACGAAATGGGTGTGTTGATCAGGACTTTTGCTGCTGGAGGATTTTTCGTCTCTTAAACTGAAGAGGATAGTTAAAGCTCTGGGATGTTTTTGTTGTGCTTGTTTCAAATCTTTCCTTGGTAAAACAACCTGAGGTGGGTGGAGTTGTGTTGCATGACCCACTTTCTGTTGCGACTCACTGAGATGAAAATCTAGAGATAGTTTAATAACTTTCTTGAGCCTGTTCAGAAAAAAAACGAAACAATAACTAAATCAATGGCTTCCCCTTATATCTGATTGCCAGTATTGATTCAAAGCACCTGACACTAAATTAACCTATCCTGACGGCTCACATAATTCTCTACTTTCCTGTGAATCAGATCGTTTTCCTAATTTAATTGAGTACCAGTTTAACATTTATCTTTTCCAATTTCGTTTGGGTTTTATCTCGATATAACTTTTGGACTTGAAAATAAATAACAGAGAAAAAAGACTGACATGAATTTAGAATAAACAGTAACCGGTTGCAGAGTGCACTTGATATTGCAGGAACAAAGCTGTTATTAACCTGCTGACACTGTGAGCGGTGCAGTTTTCCAAAGCATTAATACATTTTCCAGGAGTTAAGTTTGAAATATTCAGAGCACATTCTGTAACACACCAGATGAGGGCAGTAGAGGACTGTAAAAGAATAAAAGCTAAACATCACTTTTGCAGGCGCTTGTGTGGAAAAAACCCCATAAGAAAAGTAAGAATTTTTGTCTACATTGCAGCATTTATTACATGTCAATTTTCCAAAAACGTGGAATATGTAGTGATAGCATTCACTCAGGGAGTGCAATGTGTGATATTTCTGTGGGATAAAATGAGGAAAACTCCAGAGAATCTAAGGGAGGATGTTTGTAGAAGCACTTATTACTCTGTTAGTTCATTATCAGAGTAATCACACCTCTGATAGGAAGTTCAAGCTTATTGTGTAAAACTGCTGCAGTCATATTGAATCCTCTCAGCCGGGAAAAAACATTAACATTTCCAAAACCTGTGCAGGTGTAACGATGCACCGCTGACAGCGGGCTGCTGCCATGTGCATGCAGCGATGTGGTCATGTAATAGTAAAGAAATGTTAATCCTAGTGGCCTACAGCATTTACACCATGTCAGAAAGTCCAACTGTACAACAAGACGGTTGATGTTTTCTGCGGTGCGGGTGTGCACTCAGCTGGAGTTTGCTCTGACTTTGACTATTTTTGCTGCTCTGCGTCTCCAACAGAATGATTGATCGGTTGTTTCTGGCCTACTTTTGAGTTTTGTTTGTGCCAGTTGGTGCAAAGGCCTTCAGGTGTTCGCTGTAGTTAAAGTAGGGGACTTCTCAGCAGGTGGTGTTCTAAAGTTATATGTGCGCTGCGTGCAAATTGTGTCAGTCTGTCCATTAAACTCCAGTGTTGATGGAATATCAACTAGAAGACCATGCATGGCAGTTATGGATGTGGAAGGCACAGAATATACAGACACAGAGTGTTGTACCATTGTTACTGACCCAATGCAAGAATTCATCCACTCAACAGCCCAGGTTATTGTTGTCTAATCCTCCTCTTCGTGATCCAGCATACATTTTCAGTTGGAGATGGTTTTGGATTGCTGGCTGATCAGTCAAGCACACTTACTTTGTATCTACATCATGCAGAACATGGTCTGGCGTCATCCTGATTAACTAACTACTTACCTCCAAGGAAAAGGCATTGCTTTGTTGGTAGATTGTCTCCTTAAAATGCCGGTACATGCCTCTGTATCACTGCTGCACTCACATTCAAGTAATCCATGCAAGGACACTGACGGACCATCACTGATGCTTTTGCTTATATCAGCCTGGATATCTTGTGGAAACATGGGCTCATCATCCATCTTTGGCCTTTACAGACCAGGATATCCCCAGATTTCCCTCTATTTTCACAGTATCGTGCAAAATAGACGATAAAAACCACAATTCTTTGCAATTTAGCACTGATATATAAATATGATTTTAACTGACAATAATTCTCTGATGGAGTTTGACACCTATGCTTGCTTGAAAAGATTAAAACTTTGGTGGTGCTCCTTTTATATCCGATTCTGGCACCCTCACCTCTTACCAATTTATCTGTTGTTTTGTAGAATCATTCAGTACACAGTTACTTTCCATTGTCTAGCTTTGGCTCCTTCTTTCCATCTTCTCTAACTTTTATTGTAATTTTTTTCGTAGTTTAGTATTTCTATGACACTAAAGATGATCAGCGAGAACACAATAAGTAGCAAAATAACACTATATGCTAGCATCTGTTAGAGTTCACAGGTTTGAGGTATTTAGAAACTTGCCTATAAGGTTAACACACTCTATGAAAATAGGGTTAATATGATAATGGACATTTGGTAAGATGATGTTAGTTATTTTTTTCATAGCAAAAAGTCTTAAGCTGCCCACCTTGTCCACTATGAATAATTCTGTAACTATAATGGCAAGCTTTATAGCCTTGCTAGCTAGTCAGAGGATAGCTGCCTCCTCCAAGGCCACTCATGGTTTGGTGTTATGACTTGCTCATCTTTTCAGCCTTTCATGCAGACGAATGGCTACTAATCTCGCCATGAAGGTCACTGCTTTTCAAACCCACCTCTGCACTGCAGTGCACTTTCAAGACTTGATCAGAATAGCAGTTTGCACACTGCACTGCTGTGCTCAAGCTTGTGATCCCCTCCAATAGGTCATGCCAGACAATTAAACAGAGAATCTCAAGGAAATTCAATACTCTTTAATACAGTACAGAAGGGGAGGACTTTCACAGGAGTTCACAGGATGACTGTAACTGCTCCAAAGCATGAAGTAGCTCCAAGTCTAACAGAAAACAAGTCTTTGGACGTGTTCCTCAGCAGATAATTTGGCTTGTCAGAGCAGAAAAAGCTCTAACGGCATTAAAGCTTGCAGTCTTCGAAGCTGAGCTACTTTCAGGGCGTGAGTGCTGGGTATTGTGGCCCACTGCACTTAGTCACCTTTGGCTCTGCTCTGGTTTTATCTCAGGAGCATCTGGCAGTTATTTTTGGATTAAATATGTCAGTTTGACCACCAGAGGAAAGCTCTGTCTGTCTATTTTTGCTAGGCTGGCCCACACATCCTCCATTAAGGTGAGGACTTCTCTGTCCATCACTGTCACACCATACATCAGCAGTAGAGGTGATACTGCTTTGGACTGAGTCCTGTGTATCCCCTGGCTTGTGTGTGGGCAAAAGTTGAATCCAATACGACCTTTGGTGGAATGTGACTGCAGAGGGCTGCCAGAGCTCAGGCTGACAAGTCTGCCAAATGATTCTCTCGCCGTGCGAGCTCCTTCTGCAGATCTTCTCCCTGATGACACTCCCATGACCGCATCACTTCACAGTGCAGTAGCACAGTTACATAGACATCCTCTTTCACAGCAGACTCCATGGGTCAGCCCCTCCCCTGCACACACACATGCTATTTTACTTACTGTGTTACTTAAAGTTTGTGAGCTTGACATCTGTCTGCCAATCATTTAGAAACTGATGTTGAGGACTCAACACATAAACACACGGTAGAAACTTTTCCTGTTTCCAGGGGATAGTTGTCTGATTAATCTACCATATTTTGTCCACATGTTAGCTGCAACAGTATGAACGTTTCCATCTGTTGGTCCAGCTGTCCATGTGTTTCCTTTCGTTTCTTTCTGAATTCCACCTTGTATAACTCACACTTTCAACAGCTGATGGGGGTTATCAGCGCTTTTGTTGATGGGTTCATAGACGTTGATAATATGATTATGGCTCACTGTTTGATTGTTCTTATGAAAAGGACATATTGAAGTGAATTATGTAACATAAAGACACGTGAGCTCTGGTGCGTCCCATTTCTATCTGTAGATCTTGGGAAGTTTCTACAACTTCACTTGTGCCCAGCTGAACTCGGTGGTCATAATTAATAAGGCAAACAGCAGTCTGACAGTTGATGGTGTGTCAGTGTGACAACCAAGTCAAGAGGCTGAGAACACTGTCAAGAGATCTGTGTGGCAGGATTATGTCAAGGCATAGATCTAAATGTCAAATGACAGCCTGCTGGGAATTTGCCAAAGGGCACATTAATGTGCCTCAGACTATCAGAGCGAAATTCCTCTTATCTAATGAAACAAAGTTTAAAGTCTTTGGTCACATGTCCCAAAACCGTGGTAGTTCTTATCATCATCTCTACAGTCAGACATGGTGAAGGCAGCATCATGCTGTGAGATTCGTTTTGCTTTTATGCTTTTGATGAAAACAATATAAATGAAGGTTAAATAAATAAGTCCTTTTTTTTTTAGATTTGTCAGATAAAAAGATAGTATGTGGAAAGTTACTGTCTAACTGTTTAAAGTTTTTTTTCATATATGAACATTAATTCTCAATAATCTTACTTACAACATACAAAACAGTTTAATTAGCTAGCTTCCTACTGAATAGGATCAGCTAGCCTGACCCGTCCTGCTGCTGTAATTGCTCCGGGGAACAGACGCTCTCCTGGTGGTCGGCGAGCCACACCAGTTAATTAACACCACTCAAGTGTGTCAAGAGAAGAAAAAAAAAAGCTACTTTAAGTTGTGTCACACCTCAGCCTGCAAGGTGTAACCAAAGGCCTGTGCAATGAGAATGAAAACGCATCCATTGACAATAATCTCTATAGATGGCTCTTAAAACATTTCAGTGACTACGTATTCATTGAAATGTGAAAAAGTCGTTGAACTCAAGGAATGAACCAGTGTTGGTTTCAAACTGTTATCTTTTCAGTTAAATTCAGTTCAGTTTTATTTTTATGGTACCAATTCACAACAAAGTCTAATGGAGTGATCGATGTTCATATTACTGAAGCAGTGTGGGATGATCTCGACAGAAAACATCCAAAGAAGAGCTTTCAAATGTTCCTCATGAAGACTGGAAATCCTTAAGGCAACTTAAAACCCTGCTACTGAACTTTGGGAGATTTCAGTCAGTGAGGCGCCCCTAACAAAAGCTAATTCAGCATCAATTTGCATCCTGCCTCTTCTCCGGGCTCTCTCCTCTGAGTAAAAGTTAGTCGGATGCTTCTCTCTTGCTTTCTTTCTTTTTTTTTCTTTTTGCTAAATCAGTCATAGTGAGTGTTCAGTGTGTTGATATTTAGGGTGTGTCCAAATATACATCCTTTTTCCTACATAGGGCCCTATATAGGGATCACGCCATTTTGTAGGGGTGTCCGAATGTCCAGAAAGAAAAAGTAGTGTACTCAAAATTACCCACAATGAATCCTGAAAACTAGTGAGCTTCAATGGTCCCCAGATGGGGCAATGTAGACCACAGTGCATTGCGGTCAGGAGCGCTGAATGGCGCGAGGTGTTGGACACAAAGAGCGTCAGAAAAAAAGAAAGAAAAAACAATAGAAAAGTGATTAAACACAATATAAATGAATAAAATATCTTCACTGAAAATTACAGATTTGATTTGGAATTACATCTTTTCGTGCGTCATTGGTGCCACCGTGGTTACTGTCATGGTTGCCATGGTGACAGCTGGTGATCATGTGATTTGCGGCGAGGAAAAAGTAGTCAGCTTCGTGTCCGAATCGCAGGCAGAACGAGTGCACTAGATAGTCTGCTATATAGTGCAGCCCTATGTAGTGAATGAGGGGTTAGGGAGTAGGGAGGACATTCGGACGCAGCCTTAGTTACTAGCTGGTGATGTAAAGCCAAATACTGCAGTAAAGTGATGCGTGGGGCTGGAGAGGAAATGTGCAGTGCAGTCTTTCAGCTTTAGGATGCTGCTGGGCAATGATGGCTCCAGGATTGACGAATAAAATCTCATGGTGCCATCAAAATGAGTCAGAACAGAATTTTAAAGTTAGAAAGTTACACTATCTCTCAAAACTTTGAAAATGGTAAATGGACTGTACTTACATAGCACTTTTCCAGTCATACTAACTGCTCGAAGCGCTTTACACTACTTATCACATTCACCCAGTCACACACACAATCATACACACATTCGTACCCCGATAGGCACACCGGGAGGCAACTTGGGGTTCAGTGTCTTGCCCAAGGACACTTCGGCATGTAGTCTGGGGAAGCCTGGAATCGATCCCCCGACCCTCTGGTTGAAAGATGACTGCTCCTCCACCTGTGCTACAGCCGCCCCAATGTATGATGCTGTTGTACGATTTCTTGATTTTTTTTATATTATATTAATCTCATTTGGGAAATTCGGTCTCTGCATTTTATCCATCTCTGGATTACCCAGAGAGCAGTGGGCTGCCACGTCTCAGCATCTGAGGGCCAGTTGGTTAAGTTAGTGGTTTAATCTTAGTACCACGCCGG
Source organism: Atherinomorus stipes (assembly GCA_023101725.1). Taxonomy (NCBI): domain Eukaryota; kingdom Metazoa; phylum Chordata; class Actinopteri; order Atheriniformes; family Atherinidae; genus Atherinomorus; species Atherinomorus stipes. The sequence continues at coordinate 202,675 of JALJCO010000762.1, read as the reverse complement.
GGACTCCAACTGGGGTTGCCCTGTCCAAAGCCTACCTCTTTAACCACTAGGCTACCACTCCCCCCAATTCTATTTAATTGATTTTAAAGAACTTTCAAGCTTCTTGGAAATGATCAAACTTTTTTTTTGCCTTGTTAACAAATGGCTGAGCTTGTTTCCTGGCAACAGATAAAAAATGAGAGCTGGATCAAGACTTTTGAAAACAGTAGAAGAGAAAAGTTTAGAAAAAAGAAGTCATCTAATCCTCTGCTAGTGTGTCTTCATAAAGCAGAGGGAGATTCGGTTTGCTTTCCTGATGAACAGAATGACCATCACAACAGAAAAAACACGCTTAAGAAGACCAGAGAGATAGACAGCAGATCCCAGTTGGCATCTGTAAGCTGTCATATTACCTTCATCTCCCTTCAAGCCTGGGTTCCTTTTTCAATGGTACTAAATAATTACACACTCAGCCCACTCAACCATAAGACAGAATACTTTAAAGTTGTATCTCATTATAAATACATATGACCACACTTAACCGAGAAAGTCATTCCTTTATTTTTTTCTACAAAAATATTTTACATTAGAAAACACAGCTTGAAATATACACAGTCCACTTGCTTTGCAGTAACCGTGGAACATCTCGACTCAAATATATGTGTCTATATTTAAATTGTAGGTAAATATACCAGCAACAGTTATAAATCTGGTTGCTGCCCTGTGAATCTGCCATGGACGTCACCACTAGGAGCTTAAACTAACGTAGGAAATGCTCCATAAGCTGTCATCTCAAAACAAAATGGACTCACAATATAGCCATATTTATTACAAAAAAAAGAAAAATAATTACAACAAACCAGTACTACCTCTGGGAATGGCAGGGAACGCATCAGGTGAGAGCCATGACTTGTGTTTATGTGAGATTCACTTCCTCAAAAAGTGTGGGAGAACCGGTGAAGGATGTAAGCAAGAATAATGGCGCTAAGCATCAGCAGGAGTCTCGGAGTTGAACTTTCTGTCTAACATTCATTTGTCGTACTTCCCACCACCCAGTGTGACATTTTCTTGGTGTTATTCACCTGTCTTCCTTTTTACAAGCCTAAATGCCATTCATCTAACTGTCGACATCCAGCATGCCATTCATGTGTCTTCTTGTCAGGCTCCCATGGGGCTATGCATCTGTAAACCTAACTATCCATCTACACGACATCTCGGGGTGCTCAGCCCCTGTCTGCAAAGACAGGTGCAATGGTGTCAATCAGCTGTCTAACTACGATAACTCAGAATATCATTCTTCAACCTGGCTTGAGTCTATATGCGGCTTTGTGACTGTCCTGCTGCATCTTCTAGGACTGGTGGATCCAAACTCCAACTGTGGCCACAAGTGTGATTTTTAACTAAACTAAGAGCCGTCAGAAGCCTGGCAGGGAGTTTTGGCTTTCAGGGTGTATTTGAAGCAATAGTTTGACGATTTAAGGAAACGTCTTTCATCTTTCTAGCTGAGAGTTAAAGGAAAAAAAATCAGATTAGTCATGTAGAGTATTTCTGGATCTATGCCTAATTCAGAGTATAAAACTCACAATTTCTTGGAAAAATCTCTTCTTTTTACACTTTGTTTTTGTAAGTCATGTGTAATTAGCATTTTTGAAGAGACAGACAAGCTGTCCCTTGATGTTTCCAGCAAAAATTGTTAGCTGATGCTTGTTTGATGAACAAATAGGGAAGAAGAATCCGTCATCTCATGTAACTTTCAGCAAGACTTATTAGAATTCTTCACACATTTCACTCTTATGTCCAAGGATGCCGTTCTTTATTGCTGTAAACCTGGATGTGAAAAAAAGACTTCTGACTGACTACTGCTAAATCTCATGTGAACATGCATGAAGAAACAAAATATTTGGACCCTGACACTTGATTGAGCTTTAAGACTATTAAAGTTTCAGAGTTACGCCTCCTTTTATTTGCTCAAATATAGATGTGTCAAAAAACCTTTTCATTAAAAGTTTTGGGTGATTTCTTAACTAAAGAAAGGTCTGCAGGTGTGTGGGTTTTGTATTTAGAAGGCGCTGCTATGAATACATGGCATATGATCAAAGAAGCTCTCAGCATAAGTGCATGTCATCCATAGACTCAGATCCGTCAGTGTATGAACATCAAATAAACATTTTGTAAGTTTTAAAAGAAAAAAAAAAAAAAACAGAAATAAATAAAGAATTCAGTGGTGAGCTTTGCAACATAAAAAGATTGGGATGTCCATGGAAGAGCAGAAGTGTTGTGGTGCTACATTAAAGAAAAAGCTCCTACTGATATCCAAGTCTAGCTTAAAGAGACAACCTTATAAAAGCAAATAGACAGGGTTCACCACAAGGTTCAAACCATTTATACTGTAAGTGTCAAGAAAAGAAAGACTGAACGGACTTTGTCAAAAAAAATATCTTAAAAAGCCCGAAAAGATCTAAAATAACATTCAGATAAAACTAAAATCCACCGGAACCAGAATAGTGAAAGATGGAAAACTTTTGTAGAAGGTTGGGAACAGCTGATTCTCTGAAACATGACCTCAGGCCTGGGGTTAAACTGGGATTTGTTATGTGGGAAGGCGTGTGTGTTCACATTAACTACCATTTCACTATGTAAAAATTTGGATCCAATTAAAATACTAAAAAAGTGGGTGATGTCATTCTTTTAATGTATATCTTAAACTTTCAGTTTTATTGACATCACAAATTGCCCCTAAAACCAGACCAATCCAACCCCAGCATTCATGCAACATCTCACCAACTGCCTATGTGGTGATATTTGTCTTTCCAAACTGTTAAAAGATATACAGTATAAGTCAGCTCTGAAAGTGATGAAGCCACCAGAAACTGTGTGAAGTTAATTGGCTGATAAACTTTGTGATTTGCTCCAAAGTTTTTCTTGTCATCAATGAAGTAGAAGTATTTGTGTGAGTAAACAAGTGTCTGAAAATATCATTGGCTGTTTACTTTCACAAAATTTGCTTAATGTTTTACAATGATGACCACCTCAGTTGTTATAATCAGTTAACTCTGGATTACTGTCTGGATCCAGGATTTTTGGGAAGGACTCTTTATCATGTGAGATGGTACTACTGTACGTGGGGGGAACTGGGCTGCTGGGTGGAGGTCTGTGCCCTCTGAGTGCTTTTCTAGTTAATAGCCAGAATCCTTTTTCCACTCTGGCCCTGCATGCCCCCTTCATCAAAACTTTTCCACACCTGCCTCTGTGCAAAGTTAACTTCAGCATTAAACTAAGACGTCTGCCACTAGCTGACATCTCTGCTGCTCTTTTCTAAGTGGTGACGGTTATCTCTCGTCAAAGAAATTCTCTACAGATCTGACACAGCTGGTTGATGAAGCTCATTTTCCTGTCGTCCCTGTAACTGATTCAGGCTGAATGAAAAAAGGAAAGCAAAACAAATGGAATATTAGCTCAGTGCTCTTGTAATTTTGATCACTACAGATCTAATCAGAGCTGTAAAAGCCGTGAGTTCTTGGCGTTTCATATTTCACAGCAGAAAACGAGCTACAAAGGAGCTTCTTTGTCGTAATTGTTCAGAATATTGTTTTAATTATTCAAAACCAAAACTCATGAGGAAGGTTTATCGCTTAATATCACTTGATGCAGCAGCAGCTTATTCCCCAGAGGACAGCTCTGGCCCAGTTTAACCCCTGGCACAGGCATGAATGGTTTCATTCATGGGTCAGTGGTGTTTATTGATGATGTGACAGAGGATCCTGAAGTACATCAGCATATTTAGTCTGCTCTCATTCAGCTAAGTGCAGCACAGCCGATGGATGGTGCTTCATGGTACAGAAGGACACCAACCAGGAGACACTGGCGGTAAAGATGGGAAATATTCAATGTTTGAGTCAATTCCTTGATTTCAAGCCTCATCAAGCTGCATTTCGCTAGCTGAAGACAGGACTAATGACAGACAAGACCACAGACACCTGAGGAGAGCTGCAAGGCCTGGAGAAGCGTCACAGAGAAGGAAACTCTCAGGTGTTCATGAGATCCAGACTTCAGTCCTTTCCTGCAAAAAATTCTTCACAACTTATCAAAAATAAACATGTAAATTTGTCCAATTATTTTTTAAAATATAGGGTTGAACATTTTAAAAAAAACAGTCGTTCTTCAACTTTTTTCAATTTGGATGTGAAAAGAATTTTCACTTTAAGCTCATCATACAATTCATAACTGGAATATGCTTCAGTGATAAGTTAAAATACCGATAATGTGTCAGTGCCCACATATTTGCAGATTAAACATGTCTGAACAGTGCCAATCATTTAGCCCTCCATTCAAAAAGTAAGAGACATAAGTTGTGTTTGTAAAGCACAGCATTAGTCAGAGTCGACTGATGCTTCCAGGTGTACTTGAGACTGATAGGATGATAACTGTCGGTAGGACCCATAATGCAAGGCGCTTTTAAAGACCATTAAATGGCGTGTGAAATAAATAACAGCAAAAATAATTCCAATTAATATTCATATGAACAAATTCTTCCAGTTTGTTTTGGCTCAGCGTCCACTTGCCCTCTCCTGCGGCCAGTGGGAGAACTCAGTCCCATGCTTTAGCATCATAGCAGTTCAGAGCGGAGAGCCAGTGAGAGCGTCCAGAGAGGCGGCAGCAGCCAGACCGGAGACGGGGAGGGACGGGCGCCCAAAGGCGAGGCGGTGTCAGAGGTGCAAGAGCACACCTCGAATCCGTTCTCTGCGTGGTCTGGGTGGCGGTGCACGTTGACTCTCGTCTCAGTGCTTTTGCTCTCCGTGTCCGGAGAGTCCGACTGCATCTCAGTGCAGAGCAGCCAGTCCTTCGCAATGAGGCGGGGGTATCCTGCATCCACCTCCATGTCACTGCCAGGCACTCGCCAGTACTCCTTCCCCTTAAAGAAATAGGACGAACCTTTACAGAAAAAAAGATGAGAGAAGACACAGTCGATTCTGAGTTGTATTTTGAGATGGAGAGAAGTAAGAGAACAGAACATGGAGCAGGAAACAACAATAAATCTCTCACTAGGTGGAAACTTTTGTTTTTCCCTCAAGACCAGCAAGAAACATGAGGCAAGCTTCTGTATTAAAACTTCAGCACACAATTTATTGGAAAAAGGTTTCTGAGTGAAGTCGTTAGCAAGACTCAAAGAAAAGGACCCAGAATGGCTGAGAGTTTACAAAGAGACCAACATAAAAAGCTGTTTTTGTGGCTAAAACTGTGAAAAATCACCAACGTAATGAGTGGAAAATGGTCATTACCCCAAGAAGGAAATGTGCCTGTGTGCATAATGAGCTATTAGCATGAGTGATTTGGTCAGAGACCTGGATTTTATGAAAGCTAAGAGGTTTCACGCTGAAATCTAAAGGAATAAAATCCTGTTCTTCAACAAGACAGCTCACACTGGCTCTGTGTGTGTGTTTAAGGCTTTCTAATAAATACAGCTAATGAAGTCAGTCTCTGTTTGACATGTGTTTAGAATTCCAGTGTGGGACTTGGTGACAGCTGATAGAGGAGCAGACTGATTGCTTTGGGCTGAAAATGTATAATGTTGTTATGCATGTAATTACTCTGCTATGCAGAGTTTCTCTACATGATACTGTGCAGATGATCAATAATACTGATTAAATCCAGTATTGACAGAGTTAGTTGAGAGCGAGGCTCTGCCTGATAACACTGCAATTGTGTCTCTCATGAGCTTACGACTGAATGTAGCAGATTACGCTGGAACACCTTCTTCTTCTGTGCTTTTATATTTTGCAGTCAGTTATGGAGATAAGTTTGTAGATGCAACTTAAAGTCCTATAAAGGCTGTTTTGTGTCTCCTCTTACAATCCACTGCATAACACTGTGTGCATGTTGTTTTAATCAATCAATCATTGTTCATTTGTCATTATCATAAATAATAGTGTCATAGATAACAAAGAAATTACACTGGGGCATAAACCTTTAAATGAGTTGTCATGAAGTGCGTAGTGCAAAATGCACAGTGGTGTCCCATAAGCATGGGAATGAATAAAAGAGTGTATTATAGTTTTTAGAAATGCATGCATTTACTATAATCCTTTAAATTTGTGATTTTTTGTGAACTCCACCCGTTCATATATTTGCCCTTCATATATATTTATATTCATATATATATGTTCATATATATTTGTAATTTTCATACATATAATATAGCAGGATCACTAACACAGAAAAGATCCTCCACACATTCAACTAGGAATTGCTGCAGGGGCTAAATGTGATGCTTCTTTCTTCTTCTGATGCATTTACCCCAGCAGTGAAGTGTTTAAACAAAGTTTTTTTCAAACCTTGGTACACTTGCAAAAACAAGAAGATTAAATCCCCTCTGATTGCTGCTAGCAGTGTCTTTATCCTCAGTGCTCCGAGGGCTACAGCTAACCACCACCTCCCAGGGGACGAGTCTGTAGCCACAGGCACGTGAAATAATGGCACTACACCGGATCTTGCAGGCTGGGTTGGACCACAGTTTCTGATAATAACCACTCTGGGATTATCAGTTTATTTTTGATGGAACAGAAGATGTTATTCTGCAAAGCACGGCACAAAACAAGCTGTAATATAGTCGTTTATATCTGTAGGTTTTTGCTGCCACTAAGTGAGACACAGTGGTCAGTAAATGTGTTTTTTGCAAAGTGAGCAGCAAAGAAAAAAAAAGGGGTATTTACAATTGGGTGTTGTGTTCCCATCAATGCTGTACTGAGTCTGAGGGTAGGGTCGCATGGACACTTGTCACGATTAAAACATTCTGAAGTCCAGAAAAGGGATTAGATCTGTATTTTTTGTGCCATGCGACCGCGCCAAAAGTCCGGAACAGTTTGTCAGAATGGAACGGTTGGAAGAGTCCGGCCGTATGATTGTAAAGTCCGTAACGTTCGACGCACCACCAGCCTGGACTGGAGTTTTGTCGTCTCTTTCTATTTGCATTTCAGCGTGAGGATGACGTTTCTGAAGACAACCATGAGACCACGCAGAGTTGTCGAACCCCTGCTGCGAGAATCCAGATGGTTCAAGTCTAGTTCGTTTGAGGAAATCCATGAGACCGTGTCCTGAATGGATAAAAACCTGCCAGGGCTGCTCAGTTGAACATTCAGACTGAATTCCACTTAAAGGATAACTTTCTTTTTGTTCAACCTGGACCTTATTTCTAGGAGTATATACGTGCATTTACTCACGGGTAAAATTTCTGCATCACTTTGAGTCCTTCGGAAGATATCACATTGAGTCACCCTTTGGTGTGCACTCAATAATAATGGCGGAGACGGGGCTACCACTATATACTTTAAGACACTATCTGCAGCAAAACTCCTTGATTTTCGCCAATACTTTCAGTAGATTGAATGAATGAACGAGTAGCCTACTATTGCCCGGTGAGTCCAGATTTACCTTTCCAGGGCATAAGGGTGTTCTACACACTTTTCGGGGCTGCGCATTAACGATGCACGCTTCCGTAGTTCAGCTGAGAGGAGCAGTTCGCTACCCAGACAACAACAAAAACACAATTTGCAAAACTCTAAACTCACAGGACAATAGCACTCATTCATTCACTCATTCGACTGGAAGAATTGATTAAATGAAGGAGTTTTACTGCAGATAATGTCTTATATAGTGACTGCCCCGTCTGCCATTTTACAGGATGTCCACCGAAGGGCGACTCAACGTAATATCCTCCAAATGACTCAAAGGGATGCAGAAACGTTATTGGTGAGTAAATGCACGTAAATACTCCTAGAAATAAGGTCCAGGTTGGAAAAAAAAAGAAAGTTTTCCTTTAAAAGCCAGATGCTAGCCTGGGTTTGTGAGGTATTTTTGACCAGTGAGAAAAACGGAAAATTTAAAACAGCCTGGAATTCAGACCGGGTACTTCATGTTAAATAATGTGTTTTTATGCGAGGTACTTGAAACCTAAGCAACTGAACTGGCAAATAGATTGGACAAACTTTTTTTTTAAGTACACTAATTACTTTTTGTTATGAAATTTAAACTTGGACCTTCCTCCTCTGCACTTGAGGGAAATCAGTGCTCATACTTTGAAAGCAAAAACAAACATGAGTGTCTTGGCAGAGAGATGCACTTCCACACTCCTCATATGACCCATGACTCAGAGGGATTCTGCTCTCTCAAGCTTTGCTTTGTTAAGGCTTCCAACACAGTGGAAATCAAAGTCACTCACACTGGTCTCTATGGAAAGGTTTTGCACTTTGTCCCCAGAATTTTGCTTACTGTAACTACTTAGTAACAACAAGTAACCTTTCTGAAGCATCTGGGAGTAGGACTAGCTCTTTCGCTCTTACCCTTTTAGGGTATTCTGGTCAAACTGACCCATTTCACATTTTTATGAGAAGAAAAATGATTTAAGTAGCCTATACTTTTCCCCCCACCTGAAATTCTGTGCCTTCACTTATTGTCTGTGATAAACACAAAGAAAAAAAAAATCATTGAACACGCATGCTAAAGTACCCCACATTTAGATCATTCATGTGGTCTTTCAGTCAAACTGACCTGCATACACTGAAACACGCAAAAACACACTAAAATATACACACACAGATAATGTTATACTATAATCTAAGCTAGGAGAAACCTATTTGCTTTCACTTTACTGCACTCTTTCCCCTCTTCCATGTGTCTACCTGCAAACCACCATTTAGAATAAACATCAAACGCAGCCCTTCCACCTGCACATCAAGGAGGTGGGGCGAATAAAAGAGATAAATACCTCTACATCAAAGTACAGCATCTTCCACCATCAATATGACAAAGGTTTGAGATTTAAGAGGACCTTAGCAACCACATCTCAAGAGAGTCAGGTGCATAGTGATGTGGAACCAGAAGATGCCTCAAGTATGAGGATAATATGGAAATAATTCAGAGTATTCTGAAAGTGAATTTGAAGATGGTCTTAACCCAGAATATGCATCACAAGGAGCATCACAGCCAACCACTGGAAGACCCCCACAGACATATCTATCTAAGAATGGATCTAGTCATGATTAAATCCAACCATTAACCATATATCATCCTCAAAAGATTACATACAATCCCATTACAGAAAAAGCTAAATTCACAACAGTTGTTCAAAAAAAAAAAAAAAGAAATACTAAATAAAAATTTACAAGATTATAATTCAGTAAAGTAATTTTGAATTGTTGTTGAAAAAACAATTTAAAAACAACAACAAACAAACAAAATTAGAGGACCAAAATACCTGTCAACAGATGTCTGATTAAACGTGACAGAAAACACTCGGTGGCAGTGATTGCCTCAAAGTGTTGCTCAATTTTTTTTTAGTTCAGAACGCCCATCATGCTTGTTTTATTTTTTGTTTGTTTTTAGTATTTCTGTCAAACCATGATTCATAATCAATGTCATGATTTTCACAAAATGTTTATTTTATTATTACTTTAGTCAATTTCAGCTTACTTTACTGGCAGATTTTTTTCCTTCATTTATGGGAGGGTATGTTATCTATATTGTCTGAAATTGAGATAATATCTAGATGAAGATAATAATAAATGAGTTTTGAAGAAAAATGTTATTTCTAAAAATATGATATATAGAAATATGACTCTGGTCAATTTGACCCATAGAAAACCAGAAGGTCCTGAAAGTGAAGACAGTAGAAGCATTTAAGCAAATAACAGCAGTTTAGATATGATACATATCTGACATTTTCTGGATCAAGTTCTGAATTAAAACACATCTAAACTTTTTACATTGCTCAGTGGTAAAATCTCAAGACAGATTTATATCACAATATCCATTTTAACTTCTTTTTGGCCTCTATCTGTTTATGCACATGTCAAACTTTTACTAGTTTTGTAATGGTCCTTTTTTTTAAAAGTTCTTCTGATGCACAGTCATTTTGTTCTGACTCATGTTCCATTGAATTTAATAAAACCTTTTGGAAATCCATATACTTGCAACAGGGAGGCAGGGAAATTTGAATTAGGAATATCAATTCCAACATCACAGCAGGTGATCCCAAATTAAATGTCAGCTCTGTCAAATAACGGCTCAAAGTATTCACAGAATTCAGCCTATTACATATAAGCTGGCAAACAGGAAAAAACATATTGATCCAAACCTCTATGGCCTCTATGCATCTAATTAGCAGCCCATAAACCTTTTTTTTAATGACTTTTTTCCTTGGACTTAAACAACAGCATTACTGCCTGTTGTAAACTGGACAAACAACTTCTACTTTAACACCTGGTGCATGATAAAAATTGGCAACATTCTGGACATAATTCCTGTCATTAGTACATACAGTATGTTCTGTTACTTGTGTCAGTAAGCTAAAACAAGTAAAAGTACAAATGAAGTCTTTGAAACAAGTAAAGTTTGAAAGTACACAACTTTTTCCTTCCATGTAATTAACTGAATATCACAGAGAAATAATGGGGGGGATTCCAAGTTGTTCCAAGGCCAGGAGGATGTAAAATCCCCCCCCCCCGCAGGTCTTGGGTCACCTGTGCTCAGTAAACCTCAAAGAGGAAGGGACCAAGAGGCATCCAAAGCCATCCCTGAACCACCTTGGCAGCCAGGCATCACCCAGTGGCCTCTCGTAGCCAGAGATAAGGGCTGGAACAAAGACGGTACATTTAGAGCTTTGCCTTCCGGCTCAAAGGAGTGGAGCAGCACCCTCAATGCTGCTGTCTGTGGTGTTGATGGACAGGATCTCAGAGGGAAGCCAGGAAGAGGAGGGATTCAGGTTTCGGGATCGAAGGGCTGTTGCCCTCTTTTTTTTTCTTCAGATGTTATGTTGGCTTCCTTGGTCCAAGGTCCCCAGCATGCACTGGGGCGGTTTGCAGCTGAGTGGGAAGTGGTCAGGATGACAGTCGGCTTCTCTAAGTCTGAGGCCACGGTTCTCAGTTGGAAAATGTTCTCCCTCCAGGTTGGGACAAATGGGCCTTTTCCACTGCACATGTTCGTAACCCTTCCACATGGCACCCGTTTCAGAGCTAGCTCTAACCGTGCTGAACCTACACAAAACATGAAGTAACTGACGACTGTCCACTGATTGGTCAAAGAAAATTGTCATCATACATGTTTCGCTTCGCCTCTTCTAAGAATATCTGGCTCTGTTTTTGGTGACTGCAAGCCACAGAGAAAACAACAACAGCAGTAACACATCCATATCATCCAATGCCTCCATTTTTTTTACTTTACTGACCACTGCGTGGCATGGCAGTGACGTCACGCGCCTACTCCACCAACTTCCAGGTAGTAGACTACTGCTTCTCCTGTGTGGAAACCAAAACCGTCCTGGTCGTCTTTAGCGTGTGGTGCTGTACTGTGCTGTACCGTGACCCGTGCAGCTGCTGTGGAAAAGGCCCAGAAGTCCCTGCCTCAAGCAGAGGAGTTGAAGTATCGCAGCATCTTGTTCACAAATGATGGCAGGATGGAGGAAGAGATGGATTAGGGCTTCATCATTCTGCCTTTTTGTTTTAACTAATTATGTATGTGACTTGTACTCAGACAATTTGATTTGTATTTCATTAAGCTGCTTTTAAATATTCAAATATGGTGATACAAGCTACAAACTTATGTCGCTATCCCAGCCCAAAGCTAAGTGAAATTAGAAACACTTTTAAAGTCTGTATAGTTTAACTACCAGTTAACGTGTTACCAGTAAACGTAACACAGATTAATATCTGACATGAGCATCATTTCCTATCGGCAGGCTTGGGTAGGTTTCAAAGGAGGTGGGTATTTTCTCTTTAATTCTCAATTTGTGTCTTTGAAACTGGCATAAATGTTCATTACTGCTGGCAGCTGCCTTATTGATTTACTTCTTTTTGACTCATTAAGCTTCACTATTATGTCCTCCATAATCTTATATGCTCTGCAGTAATTAAATGGGGCTCTAAAATAGCCTTTAAGTATGATGCAACGATATCAGTGAGCTCAAGAATGAGCTTCTAAAGTTTTGAACTATGAAAAAAAAACAAAAAACAGAAAAGAACCAGCAAATATTTTGTGTAATCAGAACATAAATGGATGGATAAATTAAACTATTAAATTCAAGTCAAATGCTTCATTTGTGTCAACAACTTCTGTGTATTTATTCAGCACTGTAGATACAGTGTTGTTCTAAATGCTATATTTTTGATTAAGTTTCTATTTGTTGCAATTATTATCCAGTACAAACTAATAATATCTCATCATAATATAGCTGTGCTAATGCAACGCATAATTACACAGAACCAGCTGTGAGCTCACACACACACACACACCACACCCCCACACACCCCCCCACACACACACACACAGGCACAGATGCTTTCAGGCAGGCTGACTGTATGTGTGGGTTTTATAAGGCATTAGATTGGTACATTTTATAGGAGGTAAAGGACCAGAATGTTTTACAGGCACAGATGCACATCGTCTGTAAACATTTCTGACACGGCAGGCTCAGGCGTGACGTGCTCTGGTTATGATCACATTACCTCACCTTTGCCTGTAAAGCTTGCCACTTTCAGGGAAACAAAAGGCGTATAAAAGAAAAAGGGAAGTTTGGAGGAAAGTTCATGGAGAGGCAAAGGAAAGCCACGCACTGATGTGTATTAACTCCTGCGTCCAGTGTGCGTGCCACCTGTGGTTTCTGTGATGGCTGCATCTATTTATAAAGCCAAAGCTGACTTTGGGGCATTAAATCAAACGCCTGGTAGCATTGAATGCAAATTGAGGACAATAAATAAAGCAATACATTCAATAGGCAGCAATAAACAAAAACATTTTAAGCACACTTTGAGGAATATTCCATGAATGCTTTTTGCATTGAACCAGATATTAGATATAATTTGTGCCGCACACAGAGCTCTGCCTGCATGACTTATTTCAGTGTCTCCCAAACCCCATTGTCACGTAAGTGTGCACCTCCTCCGCATAAACAAGGAGCACTTCTGACTCAGTTAATAAAAGGTCACAATATGCTGATTTACGTTTGAAAGGGACCATCAGTGGCTGTGATGACTTTTTCGAATAACTGTCAAGTGGGGGGGGGGGCCAGTGGTTCACCGTGTGTCATAAAAGCAATGAGCCAATTTGTGCTAGTTAGCGGAAAACAATACTTTTGTCATCCATCTGGCCCTGAGACTCCCTCGCTGATGGGTTTTCATAAGCTTCACAGACGATAATCATATTCTGGAAGCAGATTAATTATGTACAAGCAGACGGCAGACCCCACGATGCCAAAACGCAACGCTCAGCCACAACACGTGACATCCTAGAAAACACCGGCAACTTGGCCACGGCCACCGAGACTCACAACCAGCCGTAAAACTGCCGGCTGTGGTCTGAGTGATGACGGAGCCCACACACCAGCGTATTCAGCTATTACGGATGTCTTCCCACTGAAATCGGCCTAATTTAGCTCTGTGATCAACTCTAGTGGATTCACACAGCTCATTTTGTCTCTCCACAGAACACAAGCGTAAAAATGTTACCAGTCTGAGCAGCTCACATTAGCCCTCATTTGCACACCTGCATCATACAGTCAGCCCTATGTGGAGCATATACTGGTGTAAGCAGGGCTGTTATAGGAGGGCTGCTGTGGAGCAAAGTAAGTGATGCTGAACTGAGAGCTGTGTGCAACCTGTAAAATGCATTGCTACCCAAAAGGAGTAAAATCAGGAGTTGCTTTTATTGCTCTTTTGTCCTTATGCTGGCGCCACACGGTACTTTAGGAAGGCTGGGCTCACTTTCATTTAGGAGCAGCAACAGGCAAAGTCTCATCAGAAGATGGACCTGGAGGAACAGATCAAGACTAAGTGATTGTGCCGTTTAGAAGCTCTCTGTTGGACTTCCTTGGTTAGATAGATACAGCTTTTTTTGTTGTTTTTTTTTTTCTAGAAAAGTGGGCTCACTTTGAGTTGAGTCCTGTGAGGTCACTGGGGCAGCTTGAGGATTTATGACACCTCTGCTGGTTTTACACTGTAAAGGTCAAAGCTTGTTGGCAAGCTGAGATTCTCAACAGCAGATCGCACTGGACTGACCCAGTGTCTGCAATCAAAAAGCGTGGTGTCAGAAAACTTGAGTAGCTGGCATCCAAAAGGTTGCACACAGTTTGAGAGTTTTGTAGATTTATGTGTGCACGAGAGTGGGACATGGTCCTGCTAATATCCAGCAACTCCTGTGTGGCCACGCATAAATAATTTTACTGTGTGCAAACAGCAGAGATCCATGATCTCTTTCTGCAACATCGCTGCTATAAGTCCCGCCTTATCAGCCATTTCAGCTGTTATAACTGGCTATTACATTTCTTCTCTTGGTAACATGATTGGCTGTCCCTGCTGTCACTTGCTCTTGTTGAAAGAGCGACCACCTCTGACAAGTGCTAGATAGCAGCAGGGAGCACTGCTAGTGGTGGAGTTATTTTTAGTGAGTCAACGCTATAGTTGAAGGCAGAAAGAAATTATTCTATTTAATTGTTAATAACAGTGATAATAATAAAACACTTGTTTACTCAGCATGCATCAATGTGTTATTTGAAATACTCAGGGAGGTGAGCTTTAGTACTCAGATGTGACTTAACAAAGTTAATAAAAATGTAATCAATAATTATGTAATATACTGAAGTGTTTTCTGACCTTCACAAAAAAAAAAAAAAAAAAAAAAAAAAAAAATTCTTTGGTATAAATCACTTAATGGATCATAATAATCTTAACACTTAAAAAAAACACAATAATAACAATTAGGGAAAACTAAACATTCTCACTAACATTATAATTCATACACAGTTGCAATGACTCAAAATGATCACATACAAAACAAATCATGAAGTAAAATAATTCTGTATTCAGTTTCATCAAAAAACATGACAAAAAAGGAGTATTTTACATTATAAACGTCTACTTGTTCAGTCTGCACTCAGTTACATGACATTTACATCTGTGGGTCACCTTTATGCTCCTATGTGGAAATCAAACCCTCACCTTTGAATAGACGCTGTTAATTGTTAGGCGTTGTCAAGTTAATCTTTAGATGAAAAAAGTCCTTTAAATTGTTGCTTTGTATAAAGCATCACTCTGGTTTGGATTTATTTTCCAGATGTTCATCTGTCAGCAGGTTCTTACTCTACCTTCATCAAATTCTCCTATAATGTTTTGTCTCTGACTACAAGTCAAGTTTACCTGTGATTTCCTCATATTTTTTTACAGTTCCCCTAGGAGCCACTTGAAACTCCATAAATCTGTCTTCACCTTTATTTTTGATTAGTTTTCCAGCTTTGGTTTATTCCTGCTAAGGCAAACACAAAGGCAGAGATTTATGCCTCCAGTTTATTTTGCCTACTCTTGATGGCATAGCGAAGCATGGACAAATGAAGGAGCTACTAAGCCTTGATGAGGAGCTGGATTCTCTTCTTTACTCTGTAGCTACAGAGCGTTCACACTGAATCATACCAGAATAAAAAGTAAGGACCAGAGCAAATCTTACCGTCAGACCACCTCATGGCATCATCCAGGTGAGGCGGCAGCCCCTTCCACAGCGCGCTCTCTTTAGGGTAACCCAGGTCCATACGTCGGAGGTGGTCATCGTAGCGCCAGTAGCTGCCATCCTTAAAGAAGTAGGTTTTATCGTTGTGTAGCCACACAAAGGCTGCATCCACTCTTTCCACTGGAAGGCCAAAGTCACTGATTGGACGAGGGTAGCCCTCCTCTACGTTATTGTCTTTAAAAACCCAATACTTCAGACCTGAGGGGTGAACACAGAGGGTACAATAAAAGGAAAATACTTGGGAATGAACATGTGTAAGTCCATATGAGATTAGCTTGAGGTTTTCACCTTTGAAAAACACTATTTTGTGATCTCCTGGTCTCTCATAAACAGCATCCACGCTGTCTAGACTGGGAGGGAGGCCCCTCCAAAAACGATGAATCTGAGCAGGACGAAGAGACACCAAGTGTTTCTCACGCGTGAGTCTCCAAAAATATTTTCCTGCAACAGAGGAGGATATGTTTGTTTAGAGCTTCTTTGTGATATGACAATCCATGAAAAGCCACGCTTTGTTCGGTGGTTAGCTGGCATGCGGTTTGTAATGTGTCTGCGGGATTTCACAGCTACTACCAGTGTAAAAAGACAAATAAGAATGCTGAGCTTGTCTTTGGGAAATGAGATGACTGGCAAGAGTCATGTTTTTTATTTACATCAGAAATCATTTTCTATAAAATAATATTTGCTTTTGCTGAATGAGGCGTATTATCGTGATTCACTGAACAAACTGACCAAAACGATCAATTCTAAATCCACAAAAAGAAATATCTGCACAACATTTCAGACTTGTCACATGATCACCATGTTGCTTAGGCTGCAGATTACGGGGTGTTTGTGAATTTGTCATATTACATCATGGAACCACACCTTCTATTGATCCCTGGAGCCAGCTCTCCTTCTCCTGCCCCTCCAGTCTTTCTATTTATACATTCTCCATTCACTTCTTTGTTTGTCTTCCGTCCTGCTGTCACTATTTTCATTTTGTCTTGGTCACCTCTCTCTTGCAGAAAAAAAAAAACGCTGCAGCATCCTTTGATCTTGATGACGAATCAACAGTGGACTGATTACATTTTGCCAGCAGCTGAGCTTTGTTTATAAGGAGTGCTGATTTAATTGAGATTCATGGGGTTCAGTTTGCCTCAAACATTCAAACCAGAGAAAATTACCCAGACAAAGCAAACAAGAAGAGCAGCACAGGACATTTATAACAAGTGAAACTTTTCCAATAATTTTGTAAGAGTTATCAAGTCTTACTGAGCTAAACTTAATCATTCAACAAAGTTTCGTAAATAGAACCAAGAATCTCAGTGCAACATTACTACTCAGTGGAAGTTGTTTTACAGTGTGTAAGGTTGATAGTCTCATTTCTGGTTTTCTTTCAGGTTAAAATGATGTTCCATAGATGTGTTGCTAAATGGGAAACAGACCATAATTAAGGGCCCAAGGCATCAGTGAGCCACTTGGTCTGATATTCTGTGTGAAATTGGTTGATAGTTTTTGTTTTAAGTAATTCTTCATAAGTTTTCCATCTCAAAATTCTGTGCCTCTGACTCATTTTTATGGCACGCTGACAGGATGCAGGGACTGAATTAGGCTTTGTTAGGTGGCGCCATAGTCTGGAAATCAGCCAAAGTTCAGTGGCGCAACTTTAGAAGAAATCAAACAGCTTACAATAATAAAATGACACAAAACAACTACATTCACATACACACTATTAATTTCAGACACAAACAACCCCAATGTGACACAAACCATCTAACAAGAAGCAACTGCGATATGAAAGATACTCAAAACAATGACAATGGTATACAAAGCAGGAACAATGGAACAAAACAACCACAAATGAACATAGAAAAAGCTTGATATTATATTAAATAGCAGCATGTCAACCATAAAATGGCAAAATACAACCATTAAAGGCAGGGTAGGGAATCCTAGAAAAACGTTAGAGCAAGCCACATTTTAAAAGATACACCCCCCGAAACCACTCCTCCAGAGCGCAGGGGCATGAGCGCTGATGGTTTACAAGCGAAGATGACCAATAAGAGGCGAGTGGATAGCTCGTTAGCCTGCTAGTAAGAAGCTGGGGAACCACGTTGTGTGTTAAGTGTTCATTTGCTCACTTCCAACTTCCACAGGTGACTAAACTTTTTCATTTTTGTGTCAGAGCATTAAATTAATTGTCTGCAATTGGGGGTGTGAAGGAGATTTTAGGCAATATAGTAAAAAATGCTCCTGGATAACATCATCCACCCTGTCTTTAAGTTTAATTATTTAAACAAAACAGATACTGGATACCATAAAAACAACTCAAATACAGTAAAACCAAACCAAAAACACACACATTAACAATAAAGAGGCACAAAACTACCTCAAAGAAAGACAAACTGACCATAAAGTATGGCAAAACAACTCTAAGCAACACAACTACTGGAGAAAACTGCACAGAAATGGCACACATGAAAAGTTTCCCTCATTTTGGGAGTGGAGGAGAAAGGAGAGGTGCAGAGCCTTATACTGGTGTGTCTCCAGCAACTCATTGTGTCATAATCTTTCACTGGCTGTGCCTCCATAGATTAGCCCTTTGGACCATTTTTGTTCCCCATTTCTCTACTTTCTATAGGTCAATAAGTACCTGAATCAAATGTGCACCAACATGCAGATGTCACCATTATTTATGACACTGCACAGACATAAATGCTAGCCAGGGCTATTCTTGTAAATCAACGCCAAATTATTAAGGCAGCATACATAAAATCAAGATCCCATCAGTCATGAATCATTATCTGCTGAATCCATATTGAGCAATTTGTAAGAAAACTTAAAATGAAGAATGTATTTACTTTGAAGTCTGAAACAAAAACTCCAAACAGAAGCTTATTTCCACAATTTTCCTTCCTCATCATAACTTCTCATGACTTGGATACTGTATGTCATACACATCTGAGATTTATTAGAAACAGCACAAATCTCACAGCTTTCTAGGTTGGCTGATTGTCTTTAGCCGATTGTTGAGTAAAGCACATTGTATTAATCCATAAAGCCTTTCCTGGGTTACATCCATCTTATTTATGGTGTAAGAGCATAAAACTTTAGCCTGACATCAAGATGAAATCTTTCAGTATTTTCAAAGTTTCAACAAACAGATAAATCTTGGTTTCAGTCATTAAATCATTCTGGTACAAATCCTAAGGTTGGATTCTTATTGCAAACACATAACTTTGCATTAGAGACTGTTTCCTTCAAACCTTCGAATGCGACAATGTTTCGCCTGTAACCATCTGAAGGGTATCATGTGTGTCATTAAATTCTGGCTGCAGCATAAGGCCTTTCTGCATTTAGCTTATCAAACAGTCCACTGTGTGATTTTTAATTTAGAGCCAGTGTTTCAGCCAGCTGAGCTCCGGGTCACTACACGAGATGCCTCCAGACTTTCCATCCCACTAAAGAAAATTCTCCATTGTATTTATGTTTCCTGTAAAGTGGATTTTCCTCTTGGTTTAGATCTGATCTCATCCCAGAGGGAACGATGAATATCTCGTCAAGAGTTGTATTGGTTTTATTATCTTAGTTAATTTTTTTCAGGACTCATATCAGCACTAAACAGCAGCAGAAATGACAACAACACAAAATCCAAATCCTTATAAAACATCATTTCAGTGCTCAAAGAAAGTCTTCCTCCACCCCCCCCTCCTCTCGCTCACTCTCTCCTTTATGGTTTAAATACCTTTAAAAAAGAAAGCCTCCCCTCGTATTTGGGCCACGGCATCAAAGTGACTGGTGCATCTGTCTGGGGCATCTTGCGCCAGCCTGGGAGAGACAGACGAGCCATAAGGAGAGTTGAGAAAAAAACAGCAAGACAAGACCAGAGGGAATTTACACTTCTAGAAAAGAAAAGGAAAGAGAGGCATTTTATCTATATTCTGACCAGTAAGCATTTAAAGCAATACTGAAGGTTCTCACATTAACAGCTATGTCATTGTAAGGAGCAGAAATTATGTTAAAGCCATATGCATAGAGAAAAAAAAAGTGCTCACCCACTGAGAGAGTCTGTATGTGTGCATGCATGTGCATGTAATTCCTTCAATTAAAAAGGCTAAACATGAGGTGAATACTGCCTCGCTTTAATGCTGAGGTCTTCCAGCGCATTTATCCTTTGGGCTAATAAGTGATTTAAAGTTCTGACGTGGTCAGCCTTCCAATGATGAAGCCGTCAGCACCACAGACCTTCCACTGTGAGTGGGAAGCTGAGAGCCCCGGTATTAACAACAAAGATCCTTATTCAGAGCTCTGGTAACAAGGCACGGCTGCCTAGTGTCTGCATTTGTGACCTTTGACAAGCATAATCTTGCCTTTTTTCACCCATCACAAACAAGATGGAGGTGGTGGAAAATGGGCAGAGATAATGAAAGGGCAAGATTAGCGAGGGGTGGTAGGTTTTTATATGCCGGTAAAGTTTTAATATCATGCAAAGTCTTTGTTTAAAAGTGTGTATGCGTGACAAACAGAAGAAACAGGGTAGTTGTTCCATGCAGTTTGGAACACAGTGTGATCTATTACTCAGCAAGTTCCTCCTCTTTTATACCATTAGTTCAATAGGCAATAATACAAAACTCTTATTAATCATACGACTACAAATAAACATAAAGAACTTGTTCAGTTATGGTTTATTATGAAACAAAATGTGATGCTGGAAAGAATTAATAATTAACTTCAAGCCCACTCATACAGAACAAACACTTAAATTTTCATTGCAGCATACTGTATAGATTAAGAGTATTACAACTAAAAAATGGCATGAACAAGGAAGAAATAAATGGAAAATCTAGCTCATTAGGCCACACATTTGAAGGCAATCACTGCAGGTACTTATTTCAGCCCTTCATGAGATGTCTCTACTGCTAGTTTGGGTCCCTCTTTGAGTAAAATGCTCCAATTATCTGAGATTTAATGGGTGTCTTCTCCCAGCAGTGGGATTCAGCTCTATCCAGTGGTGATCAGGCGAATTAGAATAATGAATTAAACATTGTTGCTGCTTTCACATGGATGTTATAGAGAATGTTTTACATCTAGATTAACAAAACTGACATGTGGGATTTAAGATCATTGGACACGGAGAGGCAGAATATTCTGATCCTTGGTTCATTTTCTACACTTCCAGCGGTCCTGTTCATCTGGGGGTCAGCCACATACAGGAACTCTGGCTATGATCCCAGAATGTACGAGCGTTTAATAATATTAGTCGCTGTGGTAACCGGAAGGCTAGGCAGCTTATAAATGGTCTTATAGCCTCACCTTGGCCATGCTGGGCAATTACTTCCTTTCTGGCCTCCTGAGACAAATGTTCTTTCCTCTCTCTTGTCCATGCTTGGCGTGGTTTACACAGTGGTACAGACAGAATAATAATAAGTGCTTTCCCCTTTTAAACTGGTTCAGAGACCAAAGTTAGCTTGGAACGCAACTAAACTCCATGCATTAATCAAATCTTCATAATCATTATTAATGTCTTTTTCAAAATCATAGCTGTGCGAACATTTCGAGATTTTTTTCTGTAATCAGTGTATGGAACGATCAGAGCACCATAAAGGATAATAAATCTGTAAAAGAATATGAATGAGAAAATATAAAGAGGAGTTAAAAAAAATAATACAATGGAATCAAAATGTTTTTTTCTTTCATTTCACATTGCTTTTGGCTTTTTTTCTTATTGTTTTATTTCTTTAAGCCTTTTAATAATTCATCATTTCTTGTCAGCTTTCACCACGACCATTTCCATATTACTATTTCTCAGTTGTCTTTGAAATTATGTATTAATTTAGCTTCTGCTATTATCTATTTACGCTTTTTTATGTCAGTTGCATTTTGTATTTTCCCACTTAGTGTGGTGCTGTGACAATTTACTGCTCACAGGACAGTTTAGCCACTTCACCATCTAGCAACCCATGTGAAATTTCAAAGGGTTGTACACACAATTTCTTACATTGCCATGTGTGATCCTAAGACCGTAGAAACCACTAGAGCCTGGGCAGATGCATAAGGCAATTTATTTAATTCCATTTTACATGTGCAGTACTTTGGAAACAACTGTCTTTATAAAATGTGCTTTAGAAATAAAGTATACTGGATTAGCAAGAAATCCTTTTCATTGAACAAAAAACACAAGCAGTGTTACACGTTGCTTGCACTGTGTAAAAAAAGTTAGTTAGTTGTCCATGGAGTTTCACTGAACAATTTTTCAAAAATGAATAGTTCACAATAGTAAATCAAATAACAAGAAAGCAAAGAAATTAATAAGAAATAAAAATTTACAAAATTATAATTTAGTAAATTATAATAAAGTAAAAGTAAATTATAATTTAGTAAAATAAAATATTGCTTTTGAATTGTGGTTTGAAATAATAATGAAAAAAACAAACAAACAAAACTTTCCCAGACACATTAGAACAACTTCCCATGAACAGTGAACGAAAATATTACTTACCAAAAGGTGTAGAAGTCTTTTTGAACATTAGAGAAAACACCTGATTGCAGTGATTACCTCAAAGTGTTGCTCAACATTTTAGCTTCGGAGCCCCATCATGCTTGTTTACTTGGTTCATTTTTTGTGTGTTTGTTTTTTATATTTCTTTCCAACCACAATTCAAAATCAATGTCATGAGATTTCACAGACAGCTGATTTTTTTCCCTTATATTGGAGGGCATTAGTCATTTTGAGGATTGCTATGTACATATATATATATATATAGTCAGTCAGTCATTTTCTATACCGCTTATCCAGTTCAGGGTTGTGGGGGTTGCTGAAGCCTATCCCAGCTATTATCAGGCGAGGGGCGGGGTACACCCTGGACAGGTAACCAGTCTGTCGCAGGGCCAACACAGAGAGACAGACAACCATTCACACTCACATTCATACTTAGGGACAATTTAGAGTGATCAATTAACCTAACATGCATGTCTTTGGATGGCGGGAGGAAGCCGGAGTACCCGGAGAGAACCCACACATACACGGGAAGAACATGCAAACTCCACACAGGAAAGCCACTGTTATATATTATATATATATATACATTATATACGCATAGATTTTGGAGGTTTTTCATGGGCACAACCAACGTACTAAGCTCTGTTGCTCGCCCCACAAATGTATTTCTCTTACAAATATGGCACCATTTAAAAGGGTATTAATTAAACAGAATGGAGATTTATTGCCAAAAAGTGTTGTTCCCATACATTTGTGCTAAGTTAAAAAATTGCATTAGATTATATTAACACAAATTTTTTCAATGTTTTCCATTCCCTCATTCATTTCTTTATTTGTTAACAGATCTATGCTTTTACTCTTGTTATTTCATGTCTCAGCAGGGTTTGGAAATATAAGGAATCTTGCACATTTTACACAACACACTCTGTAAATAGCAATTTATATTCAAAACCATGTCTATTCCTGACTGTTCAGAACTTTTGTAATTAAGGATCTTTAGACCTTATTCATTACTTTTAATTAATTTATCCATAAGGTTGAGCAGGATGTGCCACAATAATGTTTAACTGTATTGTTTTACTTAAATTGTTAATGCAAATGAACAAGGTCAATTTAAGGTGGGGTTTTTATTTCCACGTCTAGAAGATTGTTCAGAAAATAAACGTGTGTGCAGTCAGTAATTGAGATCAAGTAATGATAATTAACTTTACAAAGAAGGAAGAGAAACTCAGTGAGAGGAATGTAATGCATTAATACAATATGTGACTTAAATTATCTATCCCATATCATTTTACATCTCCTTCCCATCTTTTCTTTAGCTTCACACTCATGTCAAATGGTCAACTAGACTACTTTAGAAAATACATTAATGAGATCTGTTCTAATCTTATAGTTTAATCTCCATTCATACATTCATTCAGACTAACTAATCAAATTCATGCTCCACTACATCTTTCTGACTTTTTTAACTGTTGTGATGTCGCCTCTCAAGACACCCTGAAGCCAAATGAGGAGTTAGTACCCAGATGGTCGCAAAATTTGGAAAATTACTTTGTGTTGTGACCCATTAGTTATTCGCAGGAGTACATTGCCATGGCATATGTGAGCATCCTAATGTATCTTCATGCTCATGAGATGAAGAGTCATTAATTCTGGATTTCATGACCAATAAATGAGACATGCCGATATATGCCGAGATGCACTACATACTGTACAGTGGCCCAGAGTTCAAGAAAACCAGCAAGTGAGCAGAAATGCTGAAACTGGCAGAAAAACTTCAAGAAATGAACAAGCCAAAAGTAAGAAATGATGTAAATGTTCAGCTTCTGTCAGTACAAGCTGTAATCAAAGGTAATAGCAACCAAATGGGCCTAAATATATTTACATCATATCCAGATGCAAACTTCATTAAAATAGCACATCTAGATGAGCTGTGTTGATATAATGGTAAGGCTTGTGGGCTAAATGAAACGCAAACTTCTTATAATAACATTTATAGTCTGTCAAGGACTCCTTATTTTTAGCTTTGGCTTTCTGTGTTTATCCATTGGGAACTTTAACTACAACCTTCTCAAATATGTTGAACAAAGCAACGGACAGAAAATCCTCGGCATGCTGGGAAAACAGTGGGGCGGAATTATACAGCAAATGAGAACATGCAGAAAATGAAGAGGTATGTGGATGGTTATGTATGTTGGCCAGAACCAGTAAGGCCTTTGGCGTTAAATGAAAAATGCAGCAGATTTCTTACTTACAGCAGGGTGGATCTATTTTCAGGGAGGTCCAGCAGGACAGGAGGTTCAGGTGTCTGAGAGGGGCTGCCTGGCCTGTTGGTGTGGGACACAGAGTCTCTGACACCTGGAGATTAAAGATGAACAGATGGCCAGACATTTAGGAGAAAAATCCCTTTGAAATACTTAAAAAGATTATTATTGTTTTCTTTTATGTATTGGATCTATGGTAACCGTGTGTGGCAGTCTTCTCTTAGTGTCCTTGCTTATCTTTAATTTAGCTCAAATGAAGTCATCTTCTCTCTTCCAGGCACTGCCCCTCAGCGTTAATTCCTACATTTCATTCATGATCATTAGGCTCTGCCCTGCACACTCCTCCTCTCTACAACAGGAAATGGTGTGATAAGGTCATATGCCATAAAGAGGTCCAATTAACTGCATCCATGTTTTCATTAATCAATAACTTCACCACACAGAACGCAATTCCACTCTCTCCCTGTTTTACACACACAAACTAAGAAGATGGATGTGTCCTGGTACCGTAAAGCTGCCAGACACGGACTTTGTCCTCATAAGGTAGATCGTATTTCAGAGGGTCTCCCACAGGACCCTGGTAGTACGGTCTCATGATGGATTCCATGGCTGAGGTGTGAACCAGGCCAATGGCGTGACCGAACTCATGGACTGCAACTGCGAAGAGATCCATCCCGTGAGACTCTGAAGGGGAGAATGAGAGCGAGAACAGGGAATAGCCATTATTCCACTTTTCACACTCTTAACTTTATAAATGTCATTATATATTATATAAAATGGATCATGGTTGGGACTTTAACCTTTTAAAACCTGAGAACAGGGTTAGAGATGCGGGGTTAGACCTCACCTGAGCCGTCTATACTAAAACCTCTCTAAATTTGTTCTGCTTACTCTATCAGGGTTGGCCTTTGCAGAGATAATGTCTACATATTATGATGTGATGAAGGAGAGTTACAGCTGCATCATTCCAAAGAGATATTCATACCCACCCTGAAAGTTTTTTTTATTTGTGTTATGTGCTATCTTTATTTATTCTTCATCAGTAACAAGTGATGGAAGTAATGGCGTTGAAGGAAACTACGTAACTAACAGCGTTATTTTTTCAGTAATGGGGTAATTTAACTAATTACTCTGTCAACTGTTACAACGCCGTCACCGTTACTGAGGATAAGACATAACTGACAACGCGTTCCTATTTTAAGTAGGGATGTAACGATATAAAATTTCATATCATGATTATTGTGACAAAAATTAACATGGTTATCATTATTATCATGGTATTATTGAAATTGCCCCCCAGTATCATTAAAAACATCCAAAATGGGTCTAGATTTCTACTTTGTCCTTTTTAAAGGAGGAAAATTCTCCAGAGCGCTCCCCACCTGGGCGCCTTCGTTGCCTTCTGCCATAAATGAATCATTACAAACTGGGACTGCTGCTGCTTTTCCAGCCAATGAGCAGCATCACTGTCAGTCTTTCAAAGCTCAGTAATCAATCATGGTTTTAACGATAATTAAAATTTAAAACGGCATTACTAATAGTTGATTATTTTATCACGATTAATCATTTTACCGGTAATCGTTACATCCTTAATTGTAAGATGAGATTAATTTTTGTTCGTGAAAGAGAAGTTTCACATTTGTTGGGACTAGAAAGAGGAGGCGGAGTGAAACCTGGAAGCTACATTTAATGTTTGAGTAGAAGAAGAGTTGCCATGTTCTGCTGTGACTGGGTGGAAGATAAGCAGCATCATTTGTTTGAACCAGAAGTTGTCCCTGAAGTGTTTCTCTTACCGCGACCCAAATTCAGTTAGTAGTTAGCGCTAAAGACGCAGATAGCGTTACAATGATCACTGAAGTCGTCTTCATCTGACTGGGGGCTCAGGGGGAGAAACAACCACACCCTAGTGATGATGATTGACTGATGAAGAGTAAAATGTCATGGCAGTGTGCACAGTCAAACACACACATACACAACCACACACAAACAACCCACATGCAGTAACAGTGAGTCCAAAGAAAACAAAGGACAAGTTTTAAGCTAGAATGGCTGACATCAGTTATAATCATATAAAGCTCATCTCCTGAGGAGGAGACGGAGCCACCACATCCATCAGCCTGAGATTAGTGTCCATGATTTCTCTGTTAGTAATTTATCCTACAAAGTTTCCATTTCATTCATTAGTCAGATCTAATATTAACTTTTATAACTATATGAACATGCAGTTTGATCTAAAGCTCTGTCACACACTTTTCTGAGTAATTAGTTATTTTAATAAAGCTGTAACTCCATTACTAACACTGTTACTTTTGGAGAGAAGTAATTAGTAACTATAATTAACTGCCTTATCTGAAACACTGTCAGCAGCGCAAATTCTGGCATTTACTGGAAATAATGAGTGTCAGTTTTCTTTTTCATTTTAACAAAAAAACCTCTGAAAACATGGTATTAACTTTTAGAAATTTTCCACAAAATTAAAAAAAAAAAAATCACCTTTCATAAACCATAAAATACTTTCCCCATCGACTTAAATCTTCTCTTTACCGCCTTCAGCTTTGATGAATATCACACTGCTGTTTAATGTTGAGAATGTTCGTGGAACTGGCTCAGCTTCTGTTTGCAGGTCTATCCCATCTGAATGAAGTCCACAGGTTGCAAGTTAAGAGGCATGACAGACAGCTGTGGTGGCTGCGAGTGCTGTTTGAGATGTGGTGAAGTGAGATAACTATGGTAATACTGCCTGAGCCCCTGGGCTGCCAATCACAACCTAAGTGTGGAAAGACACCTTAAGAAGCTGCAGGCTATTAGAGCAAATTTCCCTGGATGTTCATCTAAAAAAAAAAAAAAAGGCGAAGCTTCCGAACACCACCTTGCCTGGCTCTGTTAAGGAAGACAAAACCTGGGGTGTTGCGATTTAAATTTGCAAACATGTGAGTGCGAGCGTGTCGGGTCAAGCCAGCTTAGAGCTCCTCGGTGGCTTGGATGAAATCTGCTTTCTGTTAACCTCACGTTGGCCTTGACTTGGGAACATTTCAGCGCTGTGCTCCGCTGGAAGACAAAGGACAAGTGGAGAGGTGCACTTGTGCCTACAACACTTGAGATATTCGGCGGCCAAATGCCAACTCTAATCTACAGGCGCACAAGGTGGAGAGAGGAAAGGAGGATAAAAGGAGGGATCGAGGGAGAGAGAAGGGCTTCAGAACAAAGTAGGTAGCATGTAATCGTATTTACATTCCATCTGAGGTTGACAAAAAGAAAAAGCACTGCCAAAGTCTGAATTGAGAGATTTATCTGGATGAGCAAACTTCAACAAGTTAGTCCATAAAAGAAAGAAGAAGCTAAACAACTTTATTGGCATAAGTAAGCTGTTTATATTTCTGATTCCATGATGTTGTTGTGCAGTCAACGCACAACACATTAGGAGCCCCTCTACCTTACATATAGCGTGATGTAAACAGACTGTGACAAACAAAAGGCTGCAGCATACGGTTAAAGTTTAATGAGGGTGGTGCACTACATGAAAGATGGAAAGAAACAGGAACACATTGAGCCAAGGGCAATCCTTTTCATCTAATGTGCGTAATATTGTGACCTTGTATTACTTTGTGCCATAAAATCTCCAGAGTTGATATCTTCATCAGAATATCTGAAAGCTCTTTTTTTTAAGTAAAAAGAAATGTTAAAATGCTTGGAGAAAGCAAGGCATTCCCCGTACATGTTCTTGGACATGTGAGTGAAATCATCAGAAGATGATGATGATGATGATGATGAAGTATCTCATGCAGGCTTTTTAACCATCTGTATGGCTGCACATGAAATGGGATGGAAGATGCCCAAGGCTTTGCTGAACTATGTGTAAAATTTCAAACAGCACATGCTCTACAAAGCTTGTTTCACAATTCACACATGAACTGGGTTCCTGAAATGTTGCTGGTTCAGTCATTTTACAAAAGATTTCTTTTCTTTTTTACTCAGCCCCCTTGTAGCTGTTGTTTTCCTTTCATAATAATTCACATAGTAATTCACACACACCAAAAAAAAGTGGCCCTCCAAGAAAAAAAAAAAAAGACAACTCTGGAATAGGGAAGGAAAAGCCCCAAAAAGCTAAGTATGACCCCTTTAATTAAAGGGGTTAGCTGCAACTTTATCGCCAAAATAATCATTTTAAAAATAAAAATACATCCACAGATTGTCTAGAGCAATGGCGTAGCCACGGGTGTGCTGGTGCCACCCACATAAGCAGCTGGCACACCCTGGCAACCTACTGACTTGACTGTGACCCCTGGCCCAGCAGGCATTGTGGGAGCACTAACTGCTGCTAAATAGCGATGAAACAGAGTTCCCTGCTCTTTGGCAGACAGCTGGTCGACCTGAACAACTGCTTTCAGAGTAACTCTAATAGAATAATGAAGCTGCTGCCTCCCTGCTGCCTGCATAAGACGCATTTTCCCAGCTGGACACAAATCTGCATGCGCTGAGCAGGCATTACAGACTTGGTTTGGAGGTCTATGAATGGGCTTTATGCACAGCTCCACTACTTCCTGAACTTAACTCACTGGCTGCCATTCACGTGTAAACACGTTAATTCAAATCTGAATGTTAACTGCCAATCACGTGTTTCCACGTTAAAGGGACTTGAGGCAAGATTAAGAAACGAAACTCGCGACTGCCGCGACTGGCACTTAACGCACCTAAGCTGCGTTGTCTGAATAGAAGGAGGGAGACGTTTCTGTCAAATGTTATGTTGTGAATCAAACTTCTCGTGGCTTATTTATCTAGTGAATAATTATTTTGCCATCAAAATTCTTTTCTCAGTGTTGTATTTGTTGTTTCATAGAAGTAAACAGCTGTTCAGATGATGAAGGTGTTACTTAAGTAAAAAAATATTAGCATCAAAGACACTTTTCCACTTGAAGCGCACAGCAGCATTTATAGCTAGTTTCATCAGCTTTTTGGTCAGAAACAGGCATTTTCGCTGCAACAAACCCATGTTCTACTGCAGATTACTAAAGAATGGAAAAAGCTAGAAACAAATGGAAGACAGTCTAAGCTTTCCTTTGGTACATTCAGTGTTTGTATTGGCATAGTACACAATATTCTGCGACTCTCCAAAAATCAGTTAAAAATCCTGGCAATATGGAGCACTCTGCTCGGAAAAGGTCTGGCAGTCAATGAGTTAAGACAGCTCCTTTGTTTCCCATCTTTCATTACTAGATGAACTGATTAATTCAGGTGTGCCTGACATCAGTAACTGGCCAGACACACCTGGATTAATCAGTTTGCCCAGGAATGAAAGACAGGAAACAAAGGAGCTACCTTAAGTTCAGGAAGTAGTGGAGCTGTGCATGGAGCCCATTGACTAGCCTGGTACTCCAGCCTGACTATCGCCATGTATGAGATACCCGGCAAGTCAGTCTGGATTCCCTCCGCTAGAGACTGATTTCCAATGCGAGATGAGAGGCGGGACTAACAGGAACAAAGTGAACCAGCGAGAACCAATCAGGAAAAAATGGAGGAAAGACGTCAGAGTAGCAAACTGTTGCGAGTTTAAGGACATAATTTGCAGCTCATTAAATGCAGGGTAGGGGATCCTAGAAAAACGGTTTGAGCAAGCTACATTTAAAAAGAATACACCCACCCGAAAACATGCCTCCAGAGCGCAGGAAACGTGTGCGCCGATGGTTGTTGGCAAAGATAACCGAGAACAGTCAACCAGATAGCTTGTTAGCTTTCCAGTAAACAACAGAGGAATCACGTCCACATCCTCACTGCAAACACCAACACCTCCATGACTTGATCCACATCCGTTTTTTCTTTTCGGTGGATTTTAAGAGCAAACAGCTCCATAGGTAAGAGCAGTGAGCATCCACGTTCATGTGCACTGCAAGACGCTCACGGCGAGTTTTGTGCAGGGAGAGTAGGAGGGCGACAAACGACAGTCGAGTTTGATTGTCATAGAATCATCAAATCAATAAGCGCCGTTACAATTTCATTGGATGCGGCTTTTTCAGTCTTGTCCGTTCCACAGATGAGTATTGTTTTTCATTTTTGCGTCAGAACATTTAATTAATTGTCTGCAATCGGGGTGTGGAGAAGACTTTAAGCAATATAGTAAAAAATGCTCCTGGAAAACATCATCCACCCTGTCAGAAAGGGCATTGTTGTATAGTCGCTCCTCTTCAGCAGCCATTCTGACTGTTTATTGTTTGAGAAATGAGTCGTAAAGTCCTGCCTCCCACGCTGTGATTGGTCTGGTCAATTTTTTACCGGAGTGGAAATGACTCCTTCAGTGGAGTATCCCAGACTGACTTGCCGTGTATCTCATACATGGCGTTGGTCAGGCTGGGGTACCAGACTGTTTGGGTCTGATCAAACAGAAAGTGGACATCATTCTTAAAGTGTTGGACTCATATGACAAAGATGTTTTTCCCACCATGAACTGTTTACTGTGTATTCTGGTAGCACTGCCTGTTCCAAGTTCCTCTGTGGAGCCAGTTTTTAGGGGTAAACAGGATTAAATCTACCAACAGAGCTATGATGTTCACAGAGAGACTGAACAGCATCTCGCAGCTCATTTTTGAGGAAGAACTCATGGAGAAACTGGACTTTGATCAGCGCCGACACTCCCACCACGCACATCACACACTGCACGTAGGGCGTCAAGGCCACGTGAGCAAAGCCCAGCATGAGAACCCAGTGACACTTTTAAAAACCTGGCATAAAGTGAAATAAAGTGTGTGGTGCTATACAAATGCTCACACATGCGGCCGCACAGGTGTGCACTTCATTCGGGCTGCTGACAGAGCGCGCGTCAAAAAACACGGCAACCACATGAAAATCAGACTAGTGTTGTAAAACAAAAAACGATTCTCAGATACTAATCGATTCTAAAAATTAGTATCTAGTTAGATATTAATTAGCATGGGTATCGATGCTTAAATGCCACTTTGGCGTCTGCTGAGTCTCGGAATGTATCAGGTGCCTCTGCCCTTTTAAAAAGGCACTGCTGCGGGCAGCCCCTCCCCCACAGCATGTGACCAAGCAAGTACTGCACCATCTAGTGGCAGGGAGGAATTAAACCTGTAGCTATCACCTTTAAAATTATGCAAAAACAACCTTTTTTTAAACTACCTATTGTATCTGCAAACATATGGTAATCCGCAGCTGAGCTTTACTTGGACAGAAAGCCTTTACAAGAACTTCTGCAGCACAACTGAACTCATCTCTAAACACAACTCATTCCCTATATTTTGCACTCAAAATCAAGTTCACTAGCATGCATACATTCTAATGCATCCCCCAATTCTCAAGCATTCAAGGGAAGCCTTAGTGTACAAAGCTCCCAATGGCAACCCCCCATTCTGATTTTTGGGATGCTGGACAGGACAAATAAAAATAAATAAATAAATAAAATAAAAATATATTTAGCTACATGGTTAAACATAAAAAGGAACTTTGAAAACATGCAATCAATAATAACATTGAGCTATTTATGACTTTAAGACTTTATAAAAAACAAAAATAGTGTGCATATTCTTCATACTGTGAAAGAAGAAATGCATTGGTTGAATTTTCAATTTAGACATCACCTATGAAATTTACTGTAACATTTGCAATGACAGATGACCCATATATTTCTTTACTGCATATTTAACCCTGAGTGTGAGGGTATCATTACCCATTTGTACCACATTATTGGAAAGCAGTAAAGCCTTATTATTATTCTCTTTTTCAGTAGAGCTATTGATATTCCTGAGGAGCAATGGACCTGAATCATTACAAATATATGAAAAAGTGTCCAGAGAAATGAAAAGACTGAAATGTTAATCCAAGTTTACTGAACTCTCTTTGCAGCAAAGCAAAACTACAAGTCACGTTCTTGATCTTTCATTCATTAGTTAAAATACCCCAAATAACATAAAAAAAATTGCCACTGATATTCACATTGAGTGAGACAATAAAAATGTGTTTTTCACTGTACTCTGGTTGAAATATAACAATGGTAACTTTATTTCAAAATGACATGAGTCACATCATTTGAATTTCTGACCTAAAATATGCTTACTCATCTGAGAAATGTGCAGATAATCAGCCAATAATACCCTCTATTCCCTTGTATTGGGCCAGGCTGTGCTTCTAAATGTAACTTTCTATGAACAGCTGCATTTGCATTTGGAAACGACTCTCCCGTCTGGCTTTTTGACTGCAAACACAATGCATATACTAAAAGAGCAAAGTCAAGTCAGAAAAAAAGTTAAAGCTAGGAGTTAAACCGGGAGACATTGTTATTTCAGCATTTGGCAGCAGGGATAATCTGTTTCAAAGGCAATTTTAGACATTATATCGACTAAATTTAGAATAATAGATTTCATGTTTATAACAATAAATAATCAAAATGCTGATATAAATTACTCAAAGCCATCAATATTGATGAAAAATACTGACACCTGATGTAGGCTCTCAACAATCTCACTGATGGTGTATCTATGAGATAAATGGCTACTTCCATTGCAGTCATGAGATCCCTCCCCCAACCTATTAACCCTTTTATTCAGTGTCATTATACCAGGATGATCTGGCATGTCACCCGCTCACATGTGACTTTAACCTATACGTGCTAATGACCCCCCAGAAGAATAAAAGTACCAGTGCTCCCCACCAGCGAGAAGTGCTGAAATCAATTTATTCTGGAATTTGAAAAATTAATGTAAGCATAAAGCTGAACCTGAGTGGATTGATAACATTGTGATAAATTGAACAACCAGTGAGATTTGCTCATCAGCCAGGTTTGCTGTTCCAACATCTGACTTTCCACTACTTAGCTGAAACAAAATATCAATAAACCTTAAAAAAATGTTTTGGATTTGAGCTGAGATGTCTTAAAGAACCTCAATTGAGTCCAGATACAGCAATCTAGTGCTTCATGTAATGCTACACATGCGCTGCATCCCATGCAAATGTCCACAAGACAAGGGCTGACATTTATTTGAACAAAACCCCATCATAAATTAGGGATGCAAGATATTGGATATTATTTTGGCCGATATCTGATTTGCCAATATTTTAAAATTAATGGGCCAATAACCGATATCAATAACAATATTGAAGCTGAAAAAAATAAGCAGTCATTGCAAATAGCAGTTTTGTTGTCTGTTTCCGACACTTTGAAAAATAGGGGTAGGAAAAAATATCGATACACTGAAATATTGTGATATTTTTAATATGCTGATAATAAACCGATATTTAAAAATGGGGTATCGGATCTATTTTACTTACAAAATCTCACAAGATTTCATTGTTTTGTTAGAAAATCTCACGATATTTCGTGAATTCTCGCAAATTTTGTCACATAACGATGAAATATCGTGAGATTTCATTATTGAAATAGATCAATACTGCATTTTTAAATGCCAATATGATATCAGCATGAAAATATTGCGATGTTTTAGTATCAATATTTTTTCCCGCCCCTAATTTTTAGAAGTTTGAAAGTCTGTAAAAAATAAATTTTTGAAGTGGCAGAAGATGTTTTTTTTTTCCTTTTTTTCTTTTTTTAGACTTTAGAAACAGCTGGCTGATCGGTTAGTAATATCTAAATATCGGTGGGGTGGCCGATGTCCAATATTCAGTTTTAAGGCGGATATAGGCCGATCCTGATAGGGGGGCGATTATATCGTGCATCCCTAGTATAAAGCATAGAAAATGTTCAAATGAGCCTCATGTAAACACAGTGGGTGATTCCCCTAAAAAGGTAAGAAATCATTTACTGCCGAGCATGGTTGTGGATGATGGCATTTCCCTCTACATATTGCAGATATGCAATGCATATACCAAAATAACAAGTCCTTCTTTAAGGAAAATTAGGAGCCTCATGTTTGATCATTGGTGTGCTGGAAATATAGTAGGGATTTTTGCAGTGCAGTTATTTATATTGCATGCTGCATGCTAGGTGCCTCTAGAAGGAATCTCCCTGCTGCGTTATGCATGTGTCACAAAGCAAATGCAAAGTCTAGACTTGATATATTTGGCATTCTCCAGTGTTTGCTAAAACAACATTCTATGATAAATCTCTTGAGAGTGTTATAGAAGTTAGAACTGATTGTGAGCATGCATAAATGTTTGTCTCTGTCTTCGTGATGTACTGGCAACCTGTCCAAGGTGTACCCTGCCTCTCACCCGATGGCAGCTGGGATAGACTCCAGCACTCCCTTTAATCCAATAAATAACCTCCAACAGTCGGTGCAGATTTAAAACAGCAAGTATGCCATGAAACAATCCCTGGCTGCACTCCTTATTGAGTGGAGTAGGAGTTGCATAATCAGTGGGTCACTTACTACCTTTAAAAGTGCATCTCTTTAATGCTATATAATGAGCTAAATGTCAGGTGGAAACATTTGGATATACCACTGCTCTTGAGTTACAGTTAATTGGTGGACTATTATTGTTTCCAGTGCATTAAAGAGATATGGAGCATCCTAAATGCTATATTTAGGAAGAATCTTGACTTAGAAGTAAGTCCCAAATTGCAAACAGTATTTGAGTAGATGGCCTCAAAGCACAAGAGTAAGAGAGGTATACAAGCAAGGGAGCAGTATCTTCTTTACAGCATACAAACAAAAGAGTAAGAATCTAATCTAAACCTAAAGAATCTAATAAAGCCTTATTCCAAAAGAGCTTGTATACAGCAGTGAACAGGGTTGTTTTTATTAGCAATGACTAGCTTTGTGAAACTGTTTGCAGCCTCCTATATGAAATACAGAACACAGGAGGAGGCGAACACCTAACACACAAATGTAGAGGTTTTCTATTTGATGTACATGTCACCCTCCATCACTGAAAGTGAAAAAGTAGCCTTGAAAGCAGGCACATCTAACAAGGGAAGATGATTCACAGTGTGAGACTGTGTTTTTAAACACCAAAGCCGTCGTCCATCAGTCTGTCACCACTGCTCAGTAATATGAGGCTGGAAACATGATTCTTTGCAGAGTTTGATTCACTCTTAATTTTCTTTTGTCAATTTACTGTCAAATAATTGTGTGCTTTGAATAGATAAATACATTTAGGTCATGTTGACATGAACACATGTCTGAATATTTCCTTTTTCACTGCTCTGCTCCAATTAATCAAAGCCATGTCGACACAAATGCTGCAGTCAGCTACATCATGGCATCATGTTATGTCACACCAGCTGGGAGGTTTAATTGGAGCAAATTAAGCTGTAGTAAAATGTGGAATCCAGCTGTAATGGGGCAAAAGCAAAAGACAAGCCCTGGCTGTTTAATACATATCTTATAAGCATCATCTATAAGCTTTTCGCTCCATGTCGTGGAGGCTGAAATGGATCCATCTATCAGATTTTAGTCATAAACATGAGGAGCGAGTGCAGAGAAGAATTGTATTTTCATCCGAATCTCAAGCAATCATCTAGGTATTATCATACATAAACATTTATTTTCCAAATTCAAAACAATAAAAATGTGGAAAGCAGCTCACTCTGGCCATTAAAAGGTTATAACTCACATGTTGTGGCATATTTAGATCCTATATTCAAACAAAGGTTTGGCATTTTAACAAAAGTATTAGCTTTCTTGCTGAAAGCCAGAAAACGAATCCCACACTTATGCCTCCACAGGAATTATGAATGAACATCTCAACATAAAGACCAGAAACAGAGGGACAAGAGAAACATAACTGTGCCCAAAAGTATAAAACCCACGAAAATGATTTAAGCCAAACACGTTTGTTCGGAGTCAGACAGAGAATTTGCAGTGTCTGGTGTGCAATAGACAGCTTTTATTCAAGCCCCCATTCAGAATACAAACACGAGAACAGTACAAATACTTCCATTTAACTCTGAAAGAGAACAGAAGCCAGCATATTCCCTAAAATATCAACCTTTCCATTAAGTGCTATAGTGTGCAAATACATCATTACAAGCAAATGTCCTGAAAATTAAAATGGGCTTCTAATGCAGGATTTAAAATACACCCATATGTTAGTTTACACCATCACTAAAACGACAAAGTGAAAAAGGCACCTGCAAGGAGATGGGACTGAGATGGAGGCAGTAAAAATGGCTAAGCGTAAGCATCTGATTGATATATGGAAGACCACACTGTGATGGCTACATGAGTGGGTCAGTGCATAAATGACAGGTGCTGTTTGGTACTTAAGACAAGCAGTGATTGCTACCAGCCAAAAGTGCTTCAAGGAAAAATGGAAAGTGAACCTGAAACAGGGGAAAAACTTAATGAGGCACAAAGGGAGGAAGGCTGGCCTGTGTGGTCCCATCCAGCAGAAGAGGAACTGCTAAAAATCTGAATTCTGGTTATTATACAAAGCTGACAGACGATGCAGTGCACAACTTTCTGATCTAAGCCCAACATGCATGTTACAATGGAAGAAAGAAGAGTGGGAGCGTACATGTTTACTTGTAGAAGAGATGCTCCCAGGATGCACTGGGAGAAGAAACAAACAAAAAGCAAGCAAACCTGCTCTGGGCCCCATTCTGCAGGGAAACCTTAACTGCACGTATTTATACAGATCTCACTCTGACACGTACTGCCTGTCTGAATATCGTTAACTATGTCTGACCCTTCATGGTAGCAGCATTCCCTGATGGCAGTCGCCTCTTTAAGAACACCACCGGTTTCAAAACACCACAAAGAGTTCAAAGTATTGATTTGGCCTCCAAAATTCAAGTGATCTCAACCTGATCAAGCATCTGTAGGGATGTGCTGGAAGAGTGCGGATGTGAGCAGGAGACTTAAAGGATCTGCTGCTAACATCTTGGTGTCTGATACTCCAGGACACCTTCAGAGGTTGTGTGGAGTCCACGCTTTGATGGGTCATGAGGGTGCCCAGCATATTGTGAAGCAAAAGGTTGTAATGTTGTTAAATGGTGTCAATTACTATTTTTGATATCACTTTGTTGCTAATCCAGTTTGAAATTCAACTAATAAACATGTAAGCTGTTAAAAAAGTAGATCGTGGTGCAAGTAGAGACATCTCAGATTCTGATGTACTCTTTAATCATAATAAATGAGGTGCTTTTTCTGCCAATAATTCAAATATAATAGACTCATTCCCAGCAAAAACTCCTGTGGCATAATAAAGTGAGATCAATGCAAGTCGACAGCGAAATTCAATTACTTCTGCTAATGGCTAAAAAAAACGGATTTAATGGCTATCAACGGGCATATACGAGTGGGTTGTTTGTTTGTGACAGCTGGAGGAAATGAAAGGGCGTCTTTTATGACTCCTAATAAGCCTGTGATAACAATTGGCACTGCTTTGGTCACACTGAGGCCACTGCATGCTATACTTTTGTTTCAACTGAATAAAACACTGATTATAAAATCTGGAACATGAATAAAGGGGACAGAGGCACAGCTTGCCTCCCAAGTAAAGTCAGCAGTCTAGTTTTTTGTATTTCTGGACGCCAACTGTTCCAATCTCCTTGTTTTATAGCCCTCTCACCAGTGTTTTCCAGACATAGCTATATCATCTTTCTCTTTTATGTTCCTTGTTGATTCACACACACTCACACTTTCTTTCAACATGTGATTTAATACATTTATGTTCAAGCACATTTTGGAGAAAGCTGACACTTTAAGAACCAAGTTTCTCACCTGGTGACCTGAAGGTCCAGGCCTCGTCATCATCAAAGTGTGTATCTCCAGCTGTGAACCTCTCACCGGGGAAAAACGCATGCGCCACTGTTCCCCCCGGCCCATCAAAGGGGTATCCATCATTGTGGTCTGCTTTAGTGAAGTCGATCTGTATGTCGGCGTCGCTGCCCGCCACCTCGTGGAAGTTTAGCGGTGCGATGTCGCTCCAGACCTTCAAGGCGTAGTACATGAGGGCTCGGACGGTGTCTCTGCCCAGTAAGGCTGAATCTTTAGGGAAAGTTCTCACTCTGTAGAAAGCAAACAGAGATTTATTTGTTAAAGAGAAGTAAAACAGCTGCTCTTTGAACCCAGATTATTGATGAATAAAAACATTTTTGGCTTGAATTACATATCTGAATATGTATCAGAAAATAATAACCAAACAATGGAAATGAAATTTTTAAAAATATATATGTTTACACAGTCACAGAATAAGCATTTTGTGTTTGAAGCTGAGATTCCTTTCTAGTGCCATTTAAAGGCCAAGCTCTCCTGTTCAAGTTCATACTTTTACTGTACATCAGCATATTTATAAAACATTTTAAAGAACATAAAAATCTCCTCCACCTGCATTTGGAAACAGTATGCAGGGAAATATTAGAACATGTTACAGTGTCCTACCTGCATCTCACTCTTTATGTTATAAAAGGTTTTTGAACACTAGCTGCCTGTTTTGAAAGCTGCTTGTCAGAAAAGAGGGGTGTGATATGCGTCACGGGCCGGAAGCAGGACCCCGAGCCCCTGCTCCTCTAACAGATCACAGTTCATATGGCTGAGTTGGGCTACTCAGATCCTTGAGGGCCTCTTTCCTGCAGGTTTTTAATGTTTCCCTGCTCCAACACCTGATTAAGATGAACCAGATCCAACAGCTTGCTGTCATTTTCAGCACAATGATCCATTCATTTGAACCAGGTGTGTAAAAACAAGGAAACATCTAAAACCTGGAGGACAAATGGTATTCTATGGGATTTTTACACAGCAGATGTTCCCTCCAGTGTCAAGATAAATCAGTATCTGTCTGACAGAGCTCACTGTGATAACAGTGAACTGTGTTACCCCTCATAAACTAGAAGTCTGCAAACACACTTTAAAGGTCCATTGTGTAGGATGTTGTAACATGTAGCGGCACTGACTGCAAACAGCTAGCAGAAATGGAGACCTTTTGGGAGACTACAGATTTCACAGCATTGTTCATTTCAGTCCCTTCAACATGATCTCAACATGAGAAGCAGCTGTTCAAATGACTCAGCTTTGTAACTCAGAGTCACAAGTTTAAAGCTGAAGTCAAACATCTGAGCATCTGCAAGAGGAACTTGCATCCACGAGACCTCTTTCATCCTTTTTTACACATTTTCACTTGTACCAATAATGTTTGTTTTATGTAACTGAAAAATACCTTATTAACCCCAAAGGAAAATGAGGTTGATGCTCTGTGTTATAAAGAAAACAAACAAAAACAGCTCTGAATAATCATTAGTGCCTAGGTAACCAGAAACATGAACTTTTGGTTTGGATCCAGATAACTTTCTTTTGTTGTAAAATGGAGCATTGGCCTTGAAGATGTTTCCTGCAACAGACATTTAATTAGTTTTGTATTGTGCTACACAAGACATTTTTTATTCAATAATATCAGATTTTCTGTTCGGCATCTTCACTGTTTAGCTTATTTTCTCTGCTGACCACAGCAGGCGCCTACTCTCAGCTAAAAATCTATAAAGGATATTATACATTTAAAACCCATCTGGAAACGAGTAATACCTGGCCTCACACAGTGTGGGTGAAGTTTTACTGAAAAGATTCTCCGTTATCAGTTTAAGAAGTTGGTAAAGACCAAAACAGAGCTGAAAGCAGAGCGACTGCTGGACTTGTCAAGGGCATTAAAACCATCTCAGAATAAATAAATATTCACTCCGCAAACGCTGACTGCCCAATGATCTATCTGTCCAATTTCTACATCCACTTAATCTATTTCAGGGTCTCAGGCTGGAACCTCTCCCAGCAGCTGTCATGCCTATGATTTCTGGTAGCATTTAATCAGATTCGTACTCTTCTTGCTAAACCATCTCGTACATCTAGGTCGAGTCTGAACTGTACTTTTACAAATTTTCTTAAGATGATGCTGCTGCTGATGAGTCCCACTGACATCATCATTATTATTATATTTTTTGCATGTTCCTTTTGGTCATGTTCACCACATTGGGTTGCTTTTTGTGTGATGTGCCATATAAATGCCCCATTATAAAAAAAAATGTCAGCAGTGTAAAATATCAACATTTATGACCATTGACAAAAATTTGTAAAATTATTATAATTATTATTTTCTACCTTGCTCTCTGCATGGATAAAGCTTCACAACTGTTTCATGTCTTCACAGAGGCGCCTTTTTCAGTTGAGATGGACAGATGTATTAGTCCTCTAAAACCTAACAACACATCGGCTCTGGGGCTCATCCTTGTTGTTTGAATGCTGGTAAGTTGAAAGCAAGCTTAATTTGGCAAAAACCATGAGTGGCAACAACCAGCTTCATGACATAAAAGACAAAGGGCCAAAAAAAAAGGGTGAGTTAATAACAACTGCTATTACTAGACAATCTTAACCTTCTTAACAGTTTCAACAAAGAGGGGACCTTTGTCCACTTTGACAGCAGAGTAAAGCATAGCCTATATCAGCATGGCGATATTCTGTATATCTCTACATGCGTTCCTGTATGATGACATCCATTCCTCATGTAGTGGCTTAGTTCACAATATTCATAATATATTCCTGGAACATTTTTTACAATGTTATTTAAAATTTCTCTCACAACCCAATTACAGACAATAATGCTCTGACATGAAAAAAAAAAGTCATATGTGGAATAGACAGGACATCAAATAATTTTGACCAGCCTGTCCAGGACGACTGAATGGTGATATCAAACTCAGCTGCATTTTTTTCCCGTCCCACTCCCCTGTCTGCACATGCCCTTCTTCGTGCAACTCAGTGTAAAAAAACAATCCGCTAGCTGCTGATATTATTTGCACAGCTATTTGCTCTGATAATCCACCAAAAAGAAAAAACACGGATGTGGATCAAGTCGTGGAGGCATTGACATTTGCAGTGTGGACTTTTTACACTTCAAAAGGAGTTGGAGGTTAACGAATTAAATACTTGCATTTTATCAGCTGTTGACTACACTCAAAAATAGAGGTATGAGACAGGAACATTTCTGTACCTGTACGTACAATTTTTACAAAAGTTCTCTCAAAAGAACAATATTGGTCTTTATGAGGCCAGAAGTGTACCCATATACTATGAAAAAGGGTCCAAAGGAATATAAAGTACAAATTTGTAGCATTTTAACCCTAAGGGTACCTGCAGCATTGAAAAATGTGAGTAGCTTATACAATAACTAGCAGTGCTTCTAAACAGTGGTATTACAGTAGTAACAGTTATATTATGATTTTCATAATAATCATAGTAATAATTATATGTATAATTATATATGTGTTTGGCCTAATATTTATATAATAATTATTCATTTATTATTAGCATCTTTGATTGTTGTCATAATCTCTATTCTATTGACTTTTATTCATCATTTTTATTTGGTTTAATTGTACTTCAACTGATACGGCTTGATTAGGTACAAAAATGGACCAAGACCGAAAGGTACAGAAATGTCTTTCAAAATGGAACACCCCCCAGCAACAAGCGTTTGTACCCTTTTAAGTACAAACTGGTACCTCTATTTTTGAGTGTGTAGCAAGTTAGCAAGCTATCTACTCGGCTGTTTCCGGTTGTCTTCGGCGACTCGTGTGTGAACCCTCGGGGCGCACGTTCCTGCGTTTTAACGGGCGAGTCTGAGGAAAGGGGACTGGATTTTTTTAAAATGTTTTTGGTGTTTTTCTTTCTTTCTTTTTTTTTTTCCAAATGTAGCTTGCTCTAACTGTTTTTCCTGGATATCCCACCCTACTTTTAAATGTATGGGGAAGACTGGAAGAGATTGTGGAATCTGCTATCTATGGACAACTGTAAAAACCCCCACAAAAACAAAACCATTCTTTTGTGCAAAAACCTGCTAGTTCAAGACCCATCCTGCTCATATTTCTAACTTTTATTGCATTTTGCTAATTTCCTCGCTTACTCAAGATTTTACTGGTTACACTAAAGAAACCAACAATCTTACTTATATTTCTACCATTTAGTATCATTAATTACTTCACTAATGGCAAAAGTAAACAATCCCTTCTCACATGAGATCCTTTTTTAAGATCACGACAGCTTTTCATCTTCATCAAAGCTACATACTGTTTTGTTCTGCTGTTACAATGTCTGAAAAACATCTAGTGATGCAAATGAGTTCATTAGTGCAGCTAATTAATGCATTAATTTGCAAGCATGTCTATATCAACATGTCACAAAACAGATGGACAGTATTAGCTCATATGCAATGTTAGCTTAAAGCAATAAAGTGCTCATTTGAAATTGGGTTTTTTCCATTAACATGCAAATATATTCAGCAAGCCACTTCAAAATTTGATTGGCCCATCTATTTTGTGGGGAAACTTGTGGTTTACAGTGAGACAATTTTCTTTCTTGCTTTGATTTGTTTGCAAAAATGTGACTGCACAGTCCATTTATTCATACCGCCTGAGTATCTGACCGTCACTGCTAACCAGAGTAAGACAAGGTCACAGCAAATGGCTCAGCCTCCACTGACAATTCACCTGCTGATTAGTCCTAATTCAAACAGACGAGGGTGGGTGATTGTGTATGTCTGCGTTCGGCGGAGTGTTTGAGAGAGAAAGATGGAGAAGCATGGTGTACGCTTTTGTTAGCTGCGAGCATGTATCTGCATCTAAATGTATTGAGCATCACCTCGTGAGCAAGTGCGTGCGTGCGCGTGTAATCGCAGGTAAGACAGCCAAGGTCAGATGATTCCTGCCCTGCATCGCAGATGAAGTGAAGAGTCTCTGTGAACTGCTGCCGTCCACATCCAGGGACAATAGGAGCATGAAAAATAAAGCAGGTGTCATTTCTCTGTGGGGCCTCCTTTCAATGTGATTATCTCTACAAACCGTGGCATGAATTTTAACATTATGTCAATCAAATGCTTTCAATTTAACTGCCTTATTGATTATATTCTAATCAAGCAATCAACTGCAGTTAGATCTGATGTTTCTTAAACAGATGGTCTTCGTTGATCCTACATCGTCATTTTTTTTTTAATGATCTTAATGTTTCTCTGTCAGCTTTTATGATTATAACAAAAAAACTTTCTTCCATTCTGCTGACAGAAGCCAGTTAAAACACAGCTTGGTCTGACCACTATTCAATACTATGTAACCTTTCACTTTCAGCCAACACATCTTTAACTTTTTTTATGATATAAAATGATTACAAGATTTGCGTCATTTTTCTGTGTACAACAGGCGAACTCTACAATTTTTTTCCTTTAAATGCTAATCAGTAAATACCTAAACTGTTAAATGTTAATACCAAACAACAGTCTCATAAGGCTAAAACATCAAGCAAAAAACCGCACTTTTCCTGCCTCAAAAACTATTAAGTCCACATGGACTTGATGCTAAAATCCCTTTAAAGCAGCAATTAGCATGCATACAGCTTGTTCTGAAAACAGATAGGTCTCTGAAGGAATCTTCTTTTTCTTTTGTAACTTGATTTTTTTTTTTGTATAATTCACCCATTTAAATTCACTTAAAAGTTAATTATTACTGAATTGCAGATTATCCACCAAATAGAGGCGTCTAGTGCCCTGGGGTCAGTGCTCTGCATGTCACTTCTGGCTGTATAAAGACAAGAAAGCAATAACTACAGCTGCACAATGTTAGAAAATCAAGCAATATGTAATATCTGTTCAGGTCTGTGGGCTTTTGATTTTTCTTGTAGCTTCATGGGTTCATGCCTTTTTTATGTGTTGTACGTTAATCAGGGTTCTGCTCTTTGTTTTGCCTCATTTAGTTTAAGGTTGAATATGGAATATGACAGAACAGCGACATCACGTGTGTCTAGGTTGTAGTTGAAACGGCAGAAAAACAACTCCAGCCGCTGGGATGCCAGGCTCACTGCCGATACGCAAGTGACCAACAGTCTGCAGCATGTCCAACAAGTAACACAGAGGAGTTTATAACTGACAGCTAACGTTAGCCATGTTAGCAAACAAGCTAGCTTACCGATCCAGGAGAAAAGTTGCCATTTCCGTGTTTTGACGCCGTGGAAAACATTTATGTGGGTCCATTTGGTGTAATCTTCACCTAAATTTACTCCAGGTTTTGCTCTTCTCGGGTCACTCTTCCTCAGAAACAAATGATATCTCCAGGGCTCTGAAACAGCTACTTCACTCGCCGTCTCCACAGTTTCCCCCTGTACCAGCCTAACTGTGCCCAACATATTGTTGCCACACAGAGATCGTATTTGGCAACCCGCAATGGCGGCATGTATTGGCTTATAGACGTGAATATAATGCCATTATCAAACACGTAAAAAAAAACTTTTTAAGGCTAAATATAATTTTTCTAGGAAATGTTTG
The DNA here is from genome assembly GCA_023101725.1 of Atherinomorus stipes. Taxonomy (NCBI): domain Eukaryota; kingdom Metazoa; phylum Chordata; class Actinopteri; order Atheriniformes; family Atherinidae; genus Atherinomorus; species Atherinomorus stipes. Next base: position 158,209 of record JALJCO010000762.1, on the reverse strand, counting down.
TACTTTCATTCTGTACCCCCCCCTCCCCCCAAACGACCTGTGGAGGTATTATTTTTTTTAAATATAGCTTTTAATAAAAATGTTCCATATTCAACCTTTAAGTTACTGCTTTATTCTGCTGTGTAGTCAACAGCTGACTGCTTTTATGGATTTTGTTTAGTTTTGTTGTGTTCTTTCTTTGTTCTTGTAAGTATATTAACTGGGTTTCAGGGTTTCACTTGATCTTTTGCTTTCTATAGGTACTTTAAGATTTGCTGTGTTCCTTTTGATGTAGCTTTTAGCTTAGTTTTCTGCTCATAGTCTTTTATTTGCTCAGATTACTTTGGTTTTTAATATATTTGTCTGATATTATTGACCTACCATTATTATTGGCTGACATTGGCATTAAAGTGTAATATCGGAAATCGTGTATTGGTTTGTACTCTTTTAAAGGTTGAATATGCAACATTTTTATTAAAAGGTATATTTTTAAAAAAATAATACCTCCACAGGTTGTTTGGGGGTGTACAGAATGAAAGTACAACATTTCCCAGAAAAATTATATTTATCCTAAAAATAATTATAAAATAAATTTTTACGGGTTCGATAATGGCATTTTATTTACATCTATAAGCCAATACACGCCGCCATTGCAGGTTGCCAAATACGATCTCTGTGTGGACACAATATTTCGGTCATAGTCAGACTTGTACAGGGGAAAAACGTAGAGACAACGAGTGAAGCAGCTGCTTCAGAGCCCTGGAGATATTGTTATCTGTTTCTGAGGAGGAGTGACCTGAGAAGAGCAAAACCTGGAGTAAATTTTGGTGAAGACTTCACTAAATGGACCAACATAAACGTTTTCCACGGAGTAAAACACGGAAATGGCGACTTTCGTCCTGGATCGGTAAGCTAGCTTGTTTGCTAACGTGGCTAACGTTAGCTGTTGGTTATAAACTCCTCTGTGTTACTTGTTGGACATGCTGCAGACTGTTGGTCACTTGCGTATCGGCAGTGAGCCTGGCATCCCAGCGGCTGGAGTTGTTTTTCTGCCGTTGCAACTACAACCTAGACACACGTGATGTCGCTGTTCTGTCCGTATTCCATATTCAACCTTTAATGTCACAACTTTTAAACAGCATGCACACATTATACATCAAACTCTTCAGCTTTTTCTTCTCACTCAGAATGTCAAAATATGAGAGATATACCGTCACAGTTGTCTGCATATGTCGGTATCGGTTGATATCAGTGTTGGAAATTAAGAATTGTATAAAATCGGTACATTGGATAATGGTAAACAAGCCAGTGAACACACCAAGTTTTCAGTTTGGCTTCCTTTAGTTCAGGTTAAAGTTTCAATGTTTTCATTATTTCCATTTTGTGCTTTTCCTCTGTATCAGTTTGTATTCTTTGTAGCCTATTTGAAAATTAAACATTCTTCTGGTTTAGGTTAATATCTTACTAGTCTTTCTTTCAGTGTTACTTTGTTGTGGTTGTTCTCTTATGTATTCTGTTGTTTAAACTTCCTGCTCCCCTATACACCTGGTCCTCAGTTACTGATTGCCCACACCTGCTCCTCATTTGTAATTAGCCTCCATCAGTATAAGTACTCCAGGTTTTCCTTTGTGTAACTCCACATACTTGTTGCTCCCTGCATCTAATAGTAGTTTCTATTTGCGTCAACACTGTTAGGTTTAGTTAACATTTTCTGCTTCTGCATCACTTTTAGTTTGTTGGACAATGAAGTCTCTTTAGTTTTAGCATCAGGTTTGTTTATTTTAGTATCTGGTTCTTTGGCAGTGATTTCTGAATTTGGGTCTATTGACTCATTGAATTTGACTATTGCAGTGACAGTATAACATGCAATGTATATATTATAAATGCTTCAACAAATCAAATCAAAGATACTTTATATGGTGGTAAACTGAGCTGTATTATCAGGTGCTGCATTTTTATCTCTGCATTTCACATACTAGTTAACACATACAAAAAAAACAGGATTTTCTCTACTTGTGCTTTTAAGGTAAAATGTCTATTGATATTGCAATGTCAAATTTCTAATAGTGATACGATTTGAGTTGGGGCACCCTTGAAGATTTCCATTATTTTCATACTGTTATATACAGTGGGTAAAAAAATTATTGAACACGTTAACATTTTTCTCAGAAAATATATTTCTAGTAGAGCTATTGACATGAAATTTTTACCAGATGTTGGCAACAACCCAAGTTATGCACACATACAAAGAAATCCTAACATTTCATGTCCATAAATTATGTGTGATATAGTGAAATGACACAGGGAAGAAGTATTGAATACGCTTACTGAAATTTATCCAATACTTAATGCAAAAACCTTTGTTGGTGATTTCAGCCTCCAGATGCCTCCTGTATGGAGAAACCAGTGGAATACGTTGCTCAGGTGGGATTTTGGTCCATTCTTCCACACAAACTGCCTTCAAATCTTCAAGGTTCCTGAGGTCTCTTCAGTGAACTTTGATGTTCATTTCTTTCAAAGATTTTCAATTGGATTCAATTAATTGGCCCGTTCTAGCAGCTTTATTTCTTTTTTTCTTAAACCAGTTGAGTGTTTCCTTGGCTGTGTGCTTGGGATGGTTGCCTTGCTGAGAGATCCAGCCTCTTTTGATCTTCAGCAGCTGGCAGATGGCAGCAGATTCTGGTCCAGAATGTCTCTACTTTTCTCTATTCATTCTTCCTTCAATGATATGAAGTCTGCCAGTACCACATGCTGCAAAACAGCCCCCATCATGATGTTCCCACCTCCAAACTTCACGGTTGCTTTGGTGTTTTGGGGCTCAAGTGCGGTGCCATTTCTCCTCCAAACATGTTGTGTCTTATGACATCTGAAGAGTTCAGTTCTGGTCTCATCTGACCAGACTATGTTCTCAGAGTGTCATGGGTTTGTCCAGATGTTGCAAACATCAAACCAGCATCAACATGCTTTTTCTTCGGAAATGGAGTCTGGCATGGTGTGCGTACATGAAGGTCATGGTGGTTGAGTGCATTACTTCTTGTTTTCTCTGAAACAACTGTACCTGCTGATTCCAGGCCTTTCTGAAGCTCTCCACGAGTGGTCCTGGGCTGTTGGAGAACCTTTCTGATTTTTGTTCTTACTCCTCTGTCTGAAATCTTGTGAGGAGCACCTGGCCGTGGCTGGTTTATGATGATGCCGTCTTCTTTCCACTTCAGGATGATGACCCCAGTGGTGCTCACTGGAACTTTCAGAAGTTTAGAAATGCACCTGGAACCAATGCCTTCAGTGTGTTTGCAAGAATAAGGTTGTGTAGGTCTTTAGACAGCTCTTTGCTTTTACCCATCATGGAATGCTTCTTGTCTGACACCTTGGTGATGAGAAACCTTTTTAAAGGCTTCAGTCAGGACTAAACCAGCTGATATTACTTTGTACTGATAGGGAACAGGATTACTTTCTAAATACTGACAGACTCCAGCTGCTTTCTTTGCTTTCTATATCTTTTTGCACCTCCATTTCTTCATGTGTTCAATACTTCTTTCCTGTGTCATTTCACTATATTACACATAATCCATGGACATAAATGTTAGGATTTCTTTGTATGTGTGCATTACTTGGGTTGTTGCCGACATCTGGTAAAAATTTCATGTCAATAGCTCTACTAGAAATATATTTTCTGAGAAAAATGTTGATGTGTTCAATACTTTTTTTACCTGCTGTACTTTCTCATGACTGGATGCACCTGCCTTTGAAGTTCAAGGCTCGATGAGCTCACCAAGCCAGTTTTTGTGTTCCAATTAATTCAAATCAACAAAACAAGGATGCTCAAATTCTAGTACCTGTCTAATTCTGTTTTGATGCATTTTGTACATCTTCTATTAGTCCAAAAAACCTTAGTTTTACAGGTACTGTGTCTATCATATACAGGTACTACCCCAAAAATTTGAATATCCTGAAAAAGTTCACGTATTTCTGTAATTCGACTTAAAAGGTGCAATTTACATATTGTTTAGACAAATAATATGTGAATCAATATATTTCAAGCTTTTGTTTGTTTGGATGTTGCTGATTAGGACTTGCAGCTTTAGAAAACCTCAAATTCAAAAACTCAAAAAATTTGAATACTGTGCAAAGCTCCAGTATTGTAGACTCAGAGTGTCACATTCTAATCAGGTAAGTAATCCAAAAAACCTCCATAAGTGCCCCGAGGCTTTAAAATTGTCCCTGTCTTGGTTTAGAAGAATTCACAATCATGGGGAAGACTGCTGATCTGACATTTGTGCAGAAAACCATCATTGACTCCCTGCACAAGGTGGGAAAGACACAAAAAGTGATAGCAAAAGAAGCTGGTTGTTCTGAGTGCTGTCTCAAAGCACATTAATGGACAGTTAAGGGGAAGGAAGAACTGTGGAAGAAAACGGTGTACAAGCCAGAGGGCTGATTGCAGCCTGGAGAAGATGGTCAGGAAAGGGCCATTAAAAAGTGTGGAGGACTTCATAAGGAATGGACCTGTGAGCTTCATTAAGTCCATCTTAAATGCAGCCGTCTACCAGCCGACATTTTGGAGCACTTCATGCTTGCTTCAGCAGACCAGCTGTATGAGGATGCAGACTTCATCTTCCAGCAAGACTTGGCACCTGCCCACATTGCCAAAAGTACAAAATCTTGATTCAACAACCATGCTTGATTGGCCCGCAAACTCACCTGACCTGAACCCCATCGAAAACATGTGGGGCATCATCAAGAGAAAGCTGAATGGGGAGAGACCAAACAATAAAGAAGAGCTCAGGGCTGTGATTATAGCATGTTCATCTTCCATAACACCTGAGATATGCTAGAAGCTGGTAGCATCCATGCCACGCCAGGTTAAGGCAGTCATTCAAGCAAAAGGGGCCCCAACCAAGTACTAAGTGCAGATGCAAGATTTTACTTTTGGAGGCCTGACTTTTTTGTATTTAAAGTCCTTTTTCAATTGATTTCATGCAATATTCAAATTTTTTGAGTTTTAGAATTTGAGGTTTTCTTAAGCTGCAAGTCCTAATCAGCAACATCCAAACAAATAAAAGCTTGAAATATATTGACATGCATATTAGTCTATATAATATGTAAACTCCACCTTTTAAAGGGATATTGTGTAAGTGCTCCTGTTATTTATTCACAAAAACTGATTATTTGGTTCAAAAGTGTTTTTTTCATTAATCAGTAATCACTACCATCAACAAACTGAAGTGCTCCTATAAGTTCTACATTTGTCATCGGTCTGCCCGGTTTCACGCGAATGCAGCATGAAAAGTACGAGGGAGCTGCTCCCGATTACACAGTGTCTCTTTACGTTGAATTATAGAAATACATGAACTTTTTCACAATATTCTAATTTTTTGGGTAGTACCTGTATTTGATAGATCAAATTTGAAGTTGTTGACTCAAACAACCAATAATTATTAAATGAAAATTTATGGAAGTTTTCAGGGGTGCCCAAACGTTTTCATACCACTGTAATGTGCAGCAACAAGCTTAAGGCTAAACTCAGGATGTTAAAACAGCAGCCCACAAACCCCTCAAAGACACTCTACTTTTGTAGAGTCTATAGTAACTAAAGAATTTCTGAACAAGCTAAAGACTGATGAAACTACTCTATTAACCATTTTGACATAAAACTGTGCCATAATCCCAATCCAACTTTATTCATAAAGCTCTTTAAAACAATCACAATGTACCAAAGTGCTGTACAGAAAATAAAACCAGGATAAAAGAATAAAACACAGGAAAAAACTTTAAGAAATAAAGCGGCTACAGAATCAAAATATTAATAATCAAAATATTTTAAAAAATATAGTTATGCACTTACTGTAAGGTTTTACTTGTCAAATGAAAGGAAAATATATACAACACTTCAATCAGTGCACCGAAGTCTGCTGGTGCACTGACACACTCCTCTTACACGTCCCTGCCACATCTAAGACATTTCTAAGAGAACTATTTAATATTTTGACATTTTAGGTAAAACGCTTTTTCTGATTTCATGCCAACTCATTCTCCACATGGTGCCAAACATCCTCCAAAGTAATGGTAGTTCTCTGGGAAGTAAGTGCATCTGGCTAAGAAAATTGTTTCATGACATGTTTTTTTCTTTCTTTCTTTTTTTTTTCTTTCTTCAATGACCATTTGAGGATTGCTGCACATCCCTTTGTTTGTTCTGCAGAAAGAAAAGTCAAACACAATATGATGTGTTAGCTTTGGGGAAGGTGAAAGTATAAATTTGAGACAAAGTTGCTTTTTCTGTCCAGTTTACAAGCTAAACTGAGCTGACTGCAAACTAACTCAACCCTTTATATTTAGTATTCAGAAACCACAGCGGTATCGACCTTATTTTCATACATAGAGAGAAACTGAAAGACCGTATTTCCAGCAATCTCTGTCTGTTCAAGTGATCAGTGATCTTACTGTTTTTTTCTCCTTTTCTTTTTGCATACCTCCTTTTTTTTTTACATTGGCTTCCAGCATGATCTCAGAGCTGTATTAAAACTTAACACCAGTGCTGCTGCTGCTAATTAAACCCCACTCCAATTCTCATATCCAACTGTTAAGAGTCCACTTCCCCCTCAGAAGTAGTTATCATCCTTCTCTTCACACTTGCAGCACAGGGGAAGACAAGGTCAGAGCTGAGATGGCAAACATCTATATTTATTAGATAATCTCCTCTTTGTGAGCTGTGACTGATGTATGATGTTAAATTAGAAAGTTTTTGCATGATCAATTTTTTTTTCTTTTTTTTTTTTTTTTTTTCGTGGAGATGTTTCCCTTAGTGGAGAAACATGAAAGTAATGATTAGAGACAAATGTTTTAGTTTAAATTTAAGAACATCAACAAAAGCTCTTTTTTTTTTTTTTACTGGGTGTTAAGTTCCCGTTCAGCTCTAAAAAGACAAACATCCAGCGAATCTGGCTGAACAATCACAGCATAAATGTCTATTTTCTTGAAATTTTATGACCGTGACTCATGAGCAGTTAGAGAGTGATAAGTGCATTAGCCTGCACAGTTTGGTCGACCAAAAAGTGCAGATGCAGGAGATTTTGGCAGCGGCATAAAGCAGGAGTCATCAGCTCAGTGGCTGAAGGGTTGTTTAGCAGCAACCAAGCCTCAGAGTGCGCATCATTGACTTACAAATAAATATCCGAGAACAGAATGTGCTGTTGGATGCTTCCACATCAATCAAATATAATACCCACATAAAGAACTGCTTACATCAAAGAACACCCTGACGCTACCGAGTCGGTCCTGAACAGAATTTCGCAGAGGAGCTTAACTGGCAAAATGACGACAGAAGAGGAGGAAATGGAATGAGGACGATTGAAAGGATGGATGGGGAGAGGGGCTTTGATGGTGGCTGATGGGAGTGAAGGAGGAAAGAAGCAAGAAAAGATAAAATATGCAAATCTGTGTCACAAAGGTATTGAGAATTTGACTATTTATGGGTTTTAGTTAATTGATTCTGATTTGACAATGAACAATTGTCAAAGAGTCCCAGTGGGGTTTGGTTGGTTGTCTTGTCTGATTCTGTCTCGGCCCTGTGATAGGCTGGTGACCCATCCAGGGTGTACCCTGTACCTCCGGTCCTCAAAAGCTACTATCCTGCAATTTTTGGAACATACCCTCCTCAAATGGCTAATTCCCTCATGCACGTGTCCCTCAGATCTGCAGAGGCCTGGTAACAAGCCATTCATTTAATTCAGGTGTGTTGGAGAAGGGATGCAACCAGAATATGCAGGATGGTAGCTCTCCAGGACTGGACTTGGTCACCCCTGGGCTGCAGCCTCCCCACGAGCCTGAATTAAGTAGCTGTTATGGAAAGTGGATGAATCAATATCACACATTGTTCAGTCTACATAATCTGTTGCAGTTATTCAAAAAGGAGGAATTTTCTGCCTTATTATTGTTATTTTAATGTTTTTAGACAGTTTGGATATCTTTATTTAATTTAAAACTAAAGGAGGAAGAAATTAGGGCAATGTCCTTTTACTGTTCTACATGATAAGGGGGATTTGCCCCATTTCAATGGTATATATATATATATGTTACTGGGATACCTACTGGAACAAACATTACTTCACGCACCAGTTCTAAGTAGGAAGCTGAAGATGAAATTGTAGAAATCTGACACAACTGAAATTGAAAGAAAAATCTGTTCCAATCTGCATCAACGTCATAAGTTTCAAATATGCACATTTATTAAAGTATTTTCTATCTGAGTTTCCATCTCATTGACAAGAGTCTAAAGCAAAGTTTAAAATGTTGCTTCACAGAAAATACACATCAAGCAACAGATGGTGGGAGAGGTAATGTCGCATATGGCTGTAATAAACAATGTAATGGCTGCAAAGTGAAACGAGGGAAGACACAAAACGACCACTTTGGCCATGTTTATTCTCCAGAAACAGACACAGATGATCCACATGGTTGGTCAGATTTGCATCGGGTGTTTGGATTTCCACTAATGTACATGTACTGTAAAGTTTATCTAAAAAGCCCTAAACCACCTTAAGCAAGAGGTAAATCATATTAATTTTCCCCCTAAATGTTTGGATTGCCATTAACTTCAGAAGCAACTTTGAAAGTTTCAATACAAAACAAAATGAAGCAAACGTGAAACCAAAACCACAATGACACCATTAAATGTTTACTATTTTTTTCTCTGTATACAAATATATTACATGATTGTCATTAATTAACTTGTACGTCACTTCTCTTTTTGTTCCTCCCAACAGATATCCCTAAGTTAGAGCTATGGTGCTGTTGACCACCGTCCCCTCCATCCCAGATGGGCCTTCTAAACCTGCTTCTGCTGGAGGTTTTCCAGTAAAGTGAACAGAGGATTCAGCACAATCTGTTGGTTTACTTTACTTGACAGGTGTTTTTTGTTCTTTTTTAATGAATTGGCCTGTAATACAAACAGTTATAAATTAGAAGAATGTGGGATTTGAATGATTTATAGCTGGACTACAATAAATTACTTAATTAGAATATGTCTTAAGAGTGGCTGTTGTGAGGTAGTGTTAAACAAACAGAATGGAATTGATGCTGAGCTGGACTCTGCAGTTTCATCCTAAACAGCATTACGGAAAATGATACCGCTGCTCCAAAAGGAGTCATGTAGTACATAGCTGATCTAAATATGCACATTGACAGTTTAACTTGCATGTTTTTTCATTTTTAAACAAATTTTGATGTTTTTATAGAATTTTTAATTAGCAGGCATAAGCTTTTATATTATTTATTCGTAAAATTCATACTCATACTTCAGTATTCAGAGGAATCACTATTTTGGGGAAGAAATTTATGGTGTTAAAGCAAATAACTGAAGCCTTGGAAGAGTGCAATCATAGGCTTACAGTATATTCTTGCAATTGGCTCATTGCTGCAGTAAAATAAATGTGCCATCAGTTGAAATAATGGATATAGTGATGAGAGGAAAAGCAACTAAACGATTGCAGTTTAATGTGACAGATTTTCCAGATATCATATAAAATAACAGGGTTGTGAGGTGTAATTTCTTCTGTATGCGCCACAAAAAGCTTTAATCATTCTGACAAGTAACTTCAAACAAAAACAGAATAAAAAAAGCTACTAAAGTACAACATGTTAAATTTCTAGGTCAATTATGAGGATGATGACATTCATGACATTTAATTAAAGGCCATTCCAATGATTAGTAAATGTATATATTTTTTGAGTGCCCACTTGAGTATCATGGCAATATACTAGAAAACATTCATCAATGCAAAGTGATCTAATGTAAACAAAGACCAACAAATGAGCCAAGTTCTTCATGAAAATCCTGAATTCATCCATGAATAAATAAATGTTGATAGTAAAATGCTTTTACATCTGTTGGGACTATAATTATGCAGTCTTAAGTTTTATGACTTTTGTTTTTGAGAGTTTAACTTCTTTGTGTCGGTTGCATTGTTTTACAATTAATGTGGGAAAAACTGAGATTTTATACAATATGCAAACAACCACTTTAATGAGAGTTTGGAAACATTCTCAATCTTCTATATGTAGGAAATGTTTTTAAAAAAATCAAAGGTTTATATTAAAAAACAAATAAATATGGTTTTTAGCAGTAGTTTTAGGTTATAAGTTCCCCGTCTTAACAAGACAAGACCTGTTTATGTCAGCTTTTACCAGTGTGAGAGTAGAGAGGCGGCTACTGAAGAGAGCTGAGCTAAAGATCGTATGGGTCATGAGATTGGCTCTAGATGGCTGGCAGGTGTAGCATGGAGAAAAGCGGGGTTATAAGAAAAGAAAAAAAAAGCATCACAGTTATTTAACAGACGACCCTCACAGCAGCGTGCACGTTGGTCACCTTCAGCAGATTTTTGACATTGTAGCCTCAGTACAGTGTGCCGCTCTGGCTGTCTGCCACTTATATTTTTTTTCCAGGTCAGCTGAGACCATACGGCAGCGCCTCATGCAATCACATCCTGAAGCCCTGAGAAAATGTTTGAACCTCTGACTGAAAGCCTCCACTGATGTGGAGGATTATTTCAACAAGCCAGTGCCACAGGGACAAAGTCTCCAGGTAATTTGTTTTCAATAAGCCGTGACTGTCCTGCCCCTGGTGACAGGTGATTCATCCCTCTGAAGCCATCACTCTCACAGCCTGAGCAGCTGCTGAAAACACTGCCTCTACTCAGCTGATCCTGGCTGGATGAGCTAGTCTTGCACCTTAAGAAATCAAGGTTGGATGATTGCCCCCAGTTTTAATCCAATATCAACATTTAGGCGTGAAAGCATTTTTGTAGCTAAGTTATGGTTGTGGAAGCCTCTGACTTACATTTAGCCACCTATACTGCTATACTGTAGAATTCACTCTGACTTTGGCAAACATATCTTAATATTTACAATTAACAGAAGTTAATATATATATATATATATATATATATATATATATATATATATATATAACACTCACTGGCCACTTTATTAGGTACACCTTGCTAGTACCGGGTTGGACTCCTTTTGCCTTCAGAACTGCCTTAATCCTTCATGGCATAGATTCAACAAGGTACTGGAAACATTCCTCAGAGATTTTGCTCCATATTGAGCATGACAGCATCATGTCAGTTGCTGCAGATTTGTCGGCTGCACATCCATGATGAGAACCTCCCGTTCCACCACATTCCAAAGGTGCTATATTGGATTGAGATCTGGTGAGGTGTGGAGGCCATTTGAGTACAATGAACTAATTTTCATGTTCAAAAAACCAGTTTGAGATGATTCACGCTTTTTGACATGGTGCTTTACCCTGCTGGAAGTAGCCATCAGAGGATGCTACACTGTGGTCATAAAGGGATGGACATGGTCAGCAACAATACTCAGGTAGGCTGTGGTTGTTAAACCATGCAATGTTGGTACTAAGGGGCCCAAAGTGGGCCAAGAAAATCTCTCCCACATCATTACACCACCACCACCAACCTGAACCGTTGGTACAAGGCAGGATGGATCCATGGTTTCATGCTGTTCATCAGAGAGTTTAAAAAAACAATTTCCAATCATGCGAGGAAGCAAATGTATCTATTTAAATAACTCGTTTACCCAGTTTTATAGGCCTACAGTTTTTTTTTTTTTTTTGTTATACTTGTATGATCCCTGAGGGGAAATTAGGGCTCTGCATTTCACCCATCTCTGTACTGTGAGTATCAGAGAGCAGTGGGCTGCTACTTAAAGCGCCTGGGGAGCAGTTGGTGGGGGGTTAGGGACCTCGCCCAGGGGTCGTGTCGGGAACTCGAACCCGGGTCCTCCGCGCCCAAGCCCACGACGCTACCACTGGGCGATCCACTCCCCCATAATCTCATAAAATCTTTTTTACAGAGTATCATAAAAAGGTTATTTTGCTTACATTTTTTGTCCTGAACTGACTGAGATGAAAAATAACCTCTAATGGGCATTCAGGTTTAATCAGGACAAACCAAAATAATTTGAGGCAGTGGCACAAATATAAATATATATATATATATACATAACTTAAACAGTCATATATCTGAAATTATTTACAGTCACAGTAGTGCAAATGAAGGCAGTAATGCTCCTTCAAAAGTTAGGGCTCCCATCTGATGACCGTCATATCAGTGGTCAAACTAATCGAATGACGTCGACGTAAGAATGAACAACCCGCTGCAGCTCATGTCCTTTATCGCCACAGTAGGGCTGGAATATATTTGCGGTGGACGCATGTGTCAGTGTCAGGAGCGTTTGTGTACATACTTGCTGCAGCAAGCGGCGGCCGGAACGCTCGATACTGGAGGTCTCCGCTGGAGGACTACAGAGCTCTTTGACTGAAAGGCGACAGCGTATTTCCTGTGCATTTCCACAAACAACAGCACAAGTGTTTGTCACCATGTCTCCATCGGTGCGAATGGGAGTTTTACCAGAACAGATTCAAAATGAAAATGAAATCATTGAATGAATGAATGAAGAGTTAAGGGCCGATCAGAAAATTTGAAAAAAATGTGAAATATCCAATCAATTCGATCGGTGGAAAGTCTAATATATATATATAAACGTGTATATATAAAACACTAAAAAAACAAACATAGTCAACAAACATTTAAGTGATGCATGCTAGGACTCAAGCCCGGAGCGATAAAAATAAGCTAAAATGATGACAAATTTAACATGGCTATAACACTGTATTAGAACAGGACAAGACCTTCATCCTGCTACCTCATGATCTCCACCATCTTTTCTCTGTCTGAGCTCCGTTTTATTTTCTTCTGCTTTCCACCTTCTCACTTGCTTGACCTCACTCAACAGCTTTCCTCCTCAGCTGAGAGGTTCTCGTTCATCGATCTGTTACTTCAATCCTCCAGTGACATGATGTCCAGCTTTCTCACTTAATCTCGCTTGATTTTGTCTTCTCACTGTCCCAACTTAGATCCATTAACCTCTTTGTTTCATCATCCCTCTGTTTTGAAGCAGCCTATCGCACCTTAGTGTCTCTCATCAGGCTAAAACAAAGGTGTCAAACTCATCCTGCAGGTTTTGTTGTTTCCGTGCTCCAACACACATGACTGGAATTAATGGTCATTGTGAAGAAGCTGACATGAAGCTGTTGGATCCATTCAGTTTGAATTTGACACCTCTGGCCTAAAGTAAAACTGATGTAATCTTTCAGTTTCAGCCTGTTTGAGCTTACATGCATTCTGCTACTGTTCTGATAAAACTGCAGCCTCATGTTATGTAACTACTCTGTTCACCTTCATAATGATGAATGTATAAATATGCATCCTGCAGGTGAGAACGTCATGAATGCTGATTTGAGCGTGAAGGCGACAGGTGGGGTAGCACCAAGCTTGCAGGTGATTGGCTCTATAGGGGACTCACTCTCCTCCACACAATCGGCTACATTTTGGTCCTCTAACGACCAGTAACTCCACAGTTACCAGGTAATAATCTCAATCGATCCTTTCACATAGTCTTTTATTCAACATGGTGTTAATTTGCGTCATGGTCCCAGTTAGAGGAAAGAGACGGTAAAGGAATTTGTACTTTGTGGAAGGCAGCTTTTTATTAAGTTGCTGCTGTATTTGTGTCATTATCCTCTTTATAATGTCACAAACCAAGATGGTGATGGCCAAAATGCCAGCTCGGAGGGTTCAGAGCAGAAATCTACCGTACAAACTAATGGAAGTTTTTTTAAGTGACTAAATCCATTAAGACATTTAATTATGTTTAATAATAATCTGTTCCCTCATGTCAGGTGGAAGGACTTTTCCTTTTGCTCTTTTCTTTTGTCACTTCTATTTTCCTGTACTGTCAAACCAACTTCAGTTTGAACTCAACTTTTTTCTTTTAATTTTTGTTAATCCAATCAGTCCTTTTTAAAATTAATTTATGTGGCCATTCTTCCTCTAGAGTGACTTTCAATCTCCCAATCTGCCATCTCATCTGTCCACAAACTCTACTCCTGCTTCACCGGAAGCATTTAGACTCTTGGGACCTCAATATACGTCACAGTTCTGCCTGAATGTTCAGAGTCTAATCATTAAAGATTTATGTAACAGTTGCATGTCTTTAAATTAAATTTTTCCCTTTTCAACCAATTTCTCCTCATCATATCAGCTTAGTCATCTTTGTAGACCAAATAAAAATAAACATCCCTCATCCGACAAAAAGCAGAATTCACTCTGTAAGCACTGCCAAGAGGCTCTGGGTACAGGTGCATATGCAAAATGTTTTTTTGTTTTTTTTCTTTTTTGTTGGATGTTTGCATTTGCTTCTGAGCATCTGTGTGTTTATATCTATTGCATTGATTTGTGCTGCATGGGTAAACACACATTTACACACACTGGCATATGCACCGCCTTACAGTAGATCACCTATTCTATAACTCCCCTCTGATAGCATGTGTTTATCAGCACATTCCAGCCACAATATATATCTCACTGCTGCTTCCTTCTTACACAAAAACACTGGTGTTCTTATTGTTTAAAGCACTCACATGCCCACACAACTGGTGCATAATGAAAAAAGCTACTACATACAGAGCATGCATATCCATTGTGGGTGTTACTGAAAGATGTCTCCAGAAATTTAAAGAAACGAAAAACAAGGGACATTGTCCATTCTGCAGGTGAGAAACAATGATTTCTTACAATTTTGTTAGCAGGTTTCTCATGACATTTTAAACAGTGTCTAAACTTCTTGCTCAGATACTCGTCTTCTCTGTTTCTTTCCTCACATGCAGATTTAGTCAGGACACAAAATAATTTCCACAATGAAAGGGATTATCTAATTATTTACAGATTTGAAGCTGCAACAAATAGTGCAAACCTGGGGTCCGTCCAGGTTTCAGAGTTGCATGTATGATACACTGTAAAGACTGATGCAATGTAATCCTTACAGTACAATAGTAAGATGGTAGATACTGGTTAAGGTGCAGTGTGTAACAAAATCAAATATCAACTACAGAAACACTTATCCATAAAAACACAGTTCAATGATATATCACTTTACTAAAATAAGATGTTTTCATTCTGTTGGAACCATTTATATCTACTTGCTGTGGGTCCACATACATGTTAGATGCCATATTTATCCTGTTTTTATGATTGTATCTCTGCATGGACAGACAACTCTGAGTGAGCTGGGAACCTTCTGAGCTTTAAAGCTGGAGTACCAGTTTTGTTTGATTAGAGCAGCACTGTTTGGGGTAAGTAAAGCCTTCAAAAGGCACACAGAAGAGGACAGTACACATGTACACGATGTTCAGCTAGCTGTAATGAAGTCATCACTGCACATGAGCCCACTGGATCCACCAGCAGATGAAAACATGTTTGTCTGGATGAATTTTGGCTTCTGACAGCCACCGTCCAATTCATAACTGTGCTTGGCATTATGCTCATCTTTACCACAGGATGTCAGCAAGGGTGGACTGGGGCCAAAGAGAAGTGTAATTTGCAAAACAAACATCTATAATCTAGCACAGTGATGAATTATAAAGTAAGAAAGAAAAGAGAGCAGATATGAAAAAATGATGGATCAGATGAAACGATCTGTCTGCTGCCTGCTCTTCTCCTCTGGAGATGTTATCTGTGGTTATCTCAACCTGGTTTAACTAATATATATTTATATATATATAAAATGAGGCAGTCAGGTCCAGAATAATTTGATTATCTAATAAAAAGACAAACAGCCGCCAGTAAAAACAGCAACAGAAGGAAAAGACAACAAGAAGTACAAGGACAAGTAAGATGGGAGGGACGGATCATCTGACTTGCGCTATTTGTCAAAGCACCTACGTGGTGCAATTGGTAGCAAGCTTAACTTGCAACCAGAGTCCTGTGTGCAAGTCTTTTTTCAGGCGAACAATATTCTTTTTTTTTTTTTTCTCCACGATCTTGTTGCAAACCCGAAATCACTCCCTCATGAGCTCATATCTATTTATCTATCTATCAGCACTGGGATGCCAGTACATTGACAATTAAGTCTTCCGAATCTATATCTTTTTATTCATTTATTTAACCTTTATTTAACCAGGAAAAGTCCCATTGAGATTAAAAACCTCTTTTACTATGGAGTCCTGGCCAAGAGGCAGCAGCCATAAGAATAAGCAGAATCTCTCTCTCTCTCTCTCTCTCCAACAAGATCATGGAGAAAAAAAAAGAATCTTGTTCACCTGAAAAGGGGCTTGAATCCAGGCCTTTCAGGTTACAAGGCAAGCTTGCTACCAATTGCACCACATAAGTGCTTCCACAGGTAGTGCAAGTGATGATATGATCCATCTCTCCCATCTTACTTTTCTTTGTCTTCTTCCTCTGTTGCTGTTTTTACTGGTGGCTGCCTAACAATTCATCAGCTGCGTTACTGCCTCCTACTGGTAGGGAGTGTGAACTGTCACTCATTTAATGATGTCACTCTCTGACCCTGACATCTGATTGGCTAACCCCTTGGCCAATAGGTGGCATGCAGTGAGATGATGTCAGACATAGCTCGCTTCAGCACGCTCAGAACCTCGCCACAGCAGGTACAGAAAATGTATCACCTCAGCTCGGAAAACCCCCGGTAGAAAAGCCCAATAACCGAGGCGAGGAGAGGTGAGTTGAGCAGAAAAGTGATGGTGGAAAAGGGGCATTAGTTAGGCTGCTGATCTACTGAGTTTTCTGGATGACAGACAAATAAATAAACTGTTAACTCTCCAAAAAACATCAGTCCACCAGTAAAACACCTGGTATGCCTGATGGCCAGTCCATCCCTGGATGTCAGTTTTACTTACACACCGTTCCTTTTGTAAGATGAACTGGAAGCCATACTTGGTGACTTCTTCTACTTGTTTTCTTCTATTCTGGATATCTTATACCTGTGGTGGTACCCAGGGGTGTCGCACCAAATTTTGGGCCCTGTACACTCTCAAAGTCAGTGGGCCCCTATACATGCCAAGGCATGAGGTGCATGACCAAAAAGAAGAAAAAAAGGCGGTATTTATTTAAAATAACTAAGCTTAATAGGGTTTTAAGTTGCAATCAGATTATATTGATGCATTTGGCTTACGTGTTCATTAAAAGTCATACAAAGTAAACATCAGATATGCTTTCCAACAACAGATGCTTAGACTATCCTAATTATTTGCTATAACTCACAGTATGAATTATGGTCAGCAAGCTCCAGAGGAAAAATGTTTTTAGCCATTTTTCAGCCAGATGGAGTTGTTAGAAATAGCTTGTTGTTTTTCTATGTTCTCACCACCTACATAAATTATAAGATCTTAGGGCTGGACGATAATGGAAAAAATGATAATCACTATTATTTTGACTGATATTGAAATCACGATTAATATATGCGATTATTCATTGATTTTAAAAAAAGTGTTTCTGAAACCACCAAAACTCAACCTCAGATGTAACTTTTTAAAAAAACACAACCAGAAATAAATTAGAAACAAGTAAGAGAGTAAAATAAGAATAATATATTTAAATAATAATAGCAATAAAAATCTCCCCAGTCTACATGCATCCCTGTGCTAAACTCCCTGCAGTTTGCTTCCTATAACTCCACCAGTCTGTTCACTTCAGGATTAATCATTTTTCTTCGATTACAGTGTTTCTATGATTGTGACAAGGCAAAATTGAAATCATGATCATAATTTGATTAATTGTCCAGCCCTATAAGATCTTATCAATTTCAATTCAATATCAATTTGGTTCTTTATCAATTCCCTTTGTGGCCCAGTTTTCTGTAAGGAAACAAGCATACAACAATGACATAACAGCGTAAAAAAAAACTATTATCCTAAAAAGAGTCAGCTACGTTTAAAATCTTTGACAATCCCAAACAAATGGTGTAAAGAAAAAGATCAAGATTAATAAAATCCTCTGAAACTGAATGTAGATGACGAAAAAACACGGGAAATGGAAAATTAGCCTGAATAAACTAGGATAGAAATATAAATGCTGGACTGACAAGGTCAATTTAGCTGTAAAAAATTAGTCAGAGTGAGCGCTCTGTCCAAGGTGTGTTTGTGAAATCTTTGAGGCCCCCGCGACTGCAGCTGCAAGACAGAGTTGTGGATAGTTTTCTCTCTCTCTCTTTTTTCTCTCTTTATCGCGCAAACCAACAAACCAACTTAACGGGGCGTCGCAAGGGGGAGCTGACCTTTAAATACATAACCAATCTCACCTTATCTTTGCTTGTCTTTAAACTCAGCCTCATCTTCAGAAGAAGCGGCTGGACTCACCACTGCTGCACCAGCGCTGCTGTTTGTTTCTGAAACTGGTCGATGTTAAAATAACTTTAGCTGGTCCACAAGCAGCCTGGTTAGCAACTAGCTAAGATACAGACTCAACGTGAGCATACAAACACAAAGCATCTGTCTGGAGTGGACGGTTAACTTTAACTGGACTTTGCAGAATAAGCAAAGTCGGTTCACCTTTGGAGAAAAAAACAGTCAACAGTGCCCCCCCCCCCGCTTCTGTCTTTTTTCTCTCACTTTCATCTTTAGATACTGCAATTTATGCTTTTTGGGCATCATGATGTCTGCCTCCAGGTCACTCTAAAGTGGGCTGACATTGCTCTTCGCCAGCTGCTGTCAGGTGGACTAAACCATTTTGCATCTATGAGAGGGGGGCCCCCAGAATGTTTCAAATTTTGGGAAGACTGTGACATAAAGTTGATTTTCTCAGTTGATGGCATCTATATGTTTGAAATAAATGATGACCCCATTTAATTGGAGGGTCAAATTAATACAAAATAAAACTTCACACACACACAAAAAAATCTGTCTTTTCATGGGCCCCTCTCCATGCTTGGGCCCTGGGTAGTCAGGTCCACTTTTCCCCCCACTATGACGCCCATGGTGGTACCCTGTTAAACCACAAAAAATTGTTACCATTGTGATCATTTTTAGTTTTTGTTACTGTTCCCTACCTCCAGGACAGATGCCTTTTATTCCATTTGTTCTGCGGGTTCAAGCTTCGTTTCCTGCGGCCGGTCGTCACCTCGGTGTCGGATACGTCTGGCAGAGAGCACCTGGGTGTTTTCATTAGACCTAGAGTGGCTTGGTCTGAGGGACAGCACAGGTGAGGGGACATGATTGTGATGCAAATTAATGACATTATACAACATAAATAAAACTTCCTTTCAATGTAAACAAAATGTGCACACATTTTAGGCTCAATGCAGTGTGCATGTTAAAAGAGAACTGTTATAAAAAATGCCTCCTCCAGCAGGTGTAACTCACTTTCTTTCACACATGTGGCATGTATATACATAGGAGACTTGTGAATCATATAAAATGCTCAAACATATCCACACAATACAATAAACTAGCTTACAAGCATGCCCCACTCATACGATCACTCACAGCATCTTCTACTTTCTATTACTGTACACATAAGGAATGAAGAGTGATACTGTTTGCAGAGGAGAACTGTGATATGAATGAGTGAGAATGTCAATATGTACTGCAGGAAATTATGAGTGTGAGAAAATAGAAGGCACACTAATCAATATACTGCTCTGTTTCACACATTCAAGCACCATAAATCACATACAGTAGGCACACAGCAGCATTGTCATCCCACCCTCCCTCTGTGACAGCAAGTATGATTTATGTGTACAAGGTGTCTGGTGGTGTGTAGACAGCTGTGCGATGCAATGCTACCCAATACATAAAACTGAAATAAATATTACCTCTGTGTTGTGTCTCAGTGATATTGATTCAGCTCTCTCTGATGCCACACTCTGTGTTTTTGTTGCTAAGATTATATTTCAAAGCTTATATTCTTCCCCAGGTACTTACAATGTGGACTGACATACTCTGAACTTACACAGTAAACCAGCAGAGTTGCAATCATCACAGCACTGCACTCATCTACAGTTGTGTGAAAAAGTGTTTTCCCCCTTCCTGATTTCTTTTTTTTTTTTTGTCACACTTATATGTTTCAGATCATCAAACGAATTTAAATGTGAGACAAAGATAACACAAGTAAACACAAAATACAGTTTTTAAATGAAGATTTTTATTCGTAAGGGGGGAAAAAAACAAAACTTCCATCCTGGCCCTGTGTGAAAAAGTGATTGCCCCCTGCCCCCCCCCCCCCCGTTAAAAACACAAGTTAACTGTGGTTTATCACATCTTTGGAAAGCTGAGTTCAATTTCTCTAGCCACACCAAGGCCTGATTACTGCCACACCTGTTCTCAATCAAGAAATCACTTAAATAAGACCTGCCTGACGAAGTGAAGTGGACAAAAAGATCCTCAAAAGCTAGACATCATGCTGCGATCCAAAGAAATTCAGGAACAAAGGAGAAACAAAGTAAATTGAGATCTATCAGTCTGGAAAAGGTTCCAAAACCATTTTTAAAGCTTTGGGACTCCAGTGAACCACAGTGAGAGCCATTATCCACAAATGGTGAAACCATGGAACAGTGGTGAACCTTCCCAGGAGTGGCTGGCCGACCAAAATTACCCCAAGAGCACAGCGACCACTCATCAAAGAGGTCACAAAAGACCCCAGAACAACATCCATAGAACTGCAGGCCTCACTTGCCTCACTTAAGGTCAGTGTTCATGACTCCACCATAAGAAACAGACTGGGGAAAAATGGCCTGCATGGCAGAGTTCCAAGACCAAAACCACTGTTGAGCAAAAAGAACATAAAGGCTCGTCTCATTTTAGCCAGAAAGCATCTTGATGATCCCCAAGACTTTTGGGAAAATACTCTGTGGACTGACGAGACAAAAGTTGAACTTTTTGGAAGGTGTAGGTCCCATTACATCTGGTGTAAAAGTAATACGGCATTTCAGAAAAGGAACATCATACCAACAGTAAAATAGGGTGGTGGTAGTGTGATGGTCTGGGGCTGTTTTGCTGCTTCAGGACCTGGAAGACTTGCTGTGGTAAATGGAACCATGAATTCTGCTGTCAACCAAAAAATCCTGAAGGAGAATGTCCGGCCATCTGTTCATGACCTCAAGTTGAAGCGCACTTGGGTTCTGCAGCAGGACAATGATCCAAAACACACCAGCAAGTCCACCTCTGAATGGCTTGAGAAAAACAAAGTGAAGACTTTGGAGTGGCCTAGTCAAAGTCCTGACCTGAATCCGACTGATGCTGTGGCATGACCTTAAAAAGGTGGTTCATGCTGGAAAACCCTCCAATGTGGCTGAATTACAACAATTCTGCAAAGATGAGTGACACAAAATTCCTCCACAGTGCTGTAGAAGACTCATTGCCAGTCATTGCAAACACTTGGTTGCAGTTGTTGCTGCTAAGGGTGGTCCAACCAGTTATTAGGTTTAGGGGGCAATCACTTTTTCACACAGGGCCATATAGGTTAGGATTTTTTTTCCCCCTTAAAAATAAAAATCTTTATTTAAAAACTGCATTTTGTGTTTACTTGTGTTATCTTTTTCTCAGATTTAAATCTGTTTGATGATCTGAAACATTAAAGTGTGACAAAAATGCAAAAAAATAAGAAATCAGGAAGGGGGCAAACACTTTTTCACACAACTGTATAGTCCCTCATAGAGGACAGGCACATACCTAAGACTCCGGTCTCCTTCAGCCCTCCGAACTTCTGCATAGCTTTGATGGCCTTGGTCAGAGCCTCCTTGGTCTGAAGCTGTCCGGTCACCGGGTCAGGGGGCGGGAGGTAGCCAAACTTACTCAGCCAGTCCTGGAGGGAGACGAGAGACGGAATTCCACTGAGATAAAAAGGATTATAAGCATCCCAAAAGGTTGACACCTGTTCTGTGGAAATGGTGTCTATGTGAGAGCTTTAAGTTGGTATGCAACCATTTATTCTAATTCAAACCAAAGCAAGTAAAGCGCTGCAGCAGAAATGCTTCTGCTTCTTCTTTTACTTCACGCTTAGGCAGTTTAGACATATCTGGGTATATTGCTGCCCTGCACTGATGAAAAAAACAAAGATCTACACCACAGACTACATGTCAGCTTATGCCTCTCATGTTGCAGGTTTAACCAAAAACAAAATCAGACAGAAACCCCTAAACATGTGCCTATATGAGAAATAATTCTCAGTATTACACTTCCTATACCTTCTTTCAGAATATAATGACATAAATTTGCTGTATTTATTTCTAAACCAATTTTCAAACATTGATTTAATCCACACTGTCTCTGCTTAAGCCTGGTCAGCTTCTCCACATCTCTCTGATTCCCAAATCACCTTAATTCCTTCATCATGTGTGAAGTTGCAAAGTAAAACAGTATCTCTCCCTCACTTCTTTTCCCCAAAGTTCTTCCCACTTTTGTTCAGTGCTTTCTCAGACTTGACTCAGTTTCGCCAAGTGGAATATTAACATTTACATCAACTTTTTATGGCAGATATTTATTATAGCATAACAGTAAAGCCATAACAGCCATAACTGACGTTATGGTTAGTCACAGCTATATATATATGCATCTACAATCACATCTGCAACTGCTCTTAATTAAATTGTCTTTGTGTCTAAATATTACTCTAATTTTTGATCTATATTAAAAGTTTCAACAGAATCTCATTAGATCTTCCAGTCTGCAACTCAGTGGGTTTCTGGAGCTTCAGGAACTAAACTGAATGTGCTTGTTTTTATCTTTTCAATTATAAGTGTGCTTCTATAACAGAAGCATAAAAAAACAACCTTAAAAATAGACCAAGTTGTTTTGTTTCCTTGATTACAGACTTTTGTTAGATTTTGCTCATTCTTGCTAATTGTATTTTGCCAAGTAACCCTAAATGGATTTGACCAATTTTTAATGATTATGTTCATACATAAAGTACGCAGGAAGGTTTTTTAAAATAAAAAGTCAAAATTAAAAATAACAGAAAAGAGGTTGAGTGGGTTGCAAATTGTACCACTAATATAACAGGCTGATAATTAGTCCAGACCTTTTTCGCATTTGATTGCCAAAATCCAATTTTAGCTTCCTGCAAATGATCATAATCCCAAATTCCAATAAAATCTGTCCTCTTTCTTGCTCTAATTGATTCTCACTGCTTCTCTTTATATCTCTTGTTCTCCACCAATCTCAGCTTTACCTCCCCACTGATTTGCCATCTTGACAATCACATTTTCTTTTTGAAAAAAATAATTTATTTTTTGTGATTGCTTTAAGTGAGAAAAACAGATAGCAAAGCAAATAGTTTCCCTTGGCAACAGTGTCAAAATTCAATTAATAAAACAACAGACTGGTTCTTCTGGTATTTGCTCTCTCTCTCTGTATTGACTTTGCATGAGAAGGCTGTGTTCACAGAGTCCAAATGTTTGACAAGAAAAACATTGAGGAATCCAGAAAACTGAGTAAAAATGTCAGTTTTAATGACAGCTTTAGACATGCAGGTTTGTTCATATACAAAATACACAAAATATATCTGGATTGATTTTCCTTCTAAAATAAGAAGAGGAATTAAAAGAAAGAAAAACTCTTAAATTTAAAAGTTTAATTAAATCAAAAGATTGTGTTTGCTGTTCTTTATCAGTCCTCTGATGGAGGAAATGTGTCTTCCTTTGGGAGGAAATGAGATGCAATTACACAGGAAAAATTAAGCTAAATGTGCATTTTTCTATATGTGCACTGTTTTACTCAGGAAATAAATAACAAAATAAATAAACACTGGGTCAGATGTGAAGAAGTGTCAACTCTTTAAGAACGCACATTAAAATGTAAGGTAAATACTAACACAGATTTTAATGACGTAATACACTCACTGGCCACTTCATTAGGTACACCTGTCCAACTGCTCGTTAACGCAAATTTCTAATCGGCTGATCACGTGACAGCAACTCAATGCATGTAGGCATGTGGACATGGTCAAGACGATCTGCTGCAGTTCAAACTGAGCATCAGAATGGGGAAGAAAGGGGATTCAAGTGACTTTGAATGTGGCATGGTTGTTGGTGCCAGACGGGCTGGTCTGAGTATTTCAGAAACTGCTGATCTACTGGGATTTTTATGCACAACCATCTCTAGGGTTCACAGAGAAATGGTCCGAAAAAGAGAAAATATCCAGTGAGCAGCAGTTCTGTGGGCGCAAATACCTTGTTGATGCCAGAGGTAAGAGGAGAATGGTCAGACTGCTTTAAGCTGATAGAAAGGCAACAGTTACTCAAAAAAACACTTGTTACAACCAAGGTGTGCAGAAGAGCATCTCTGAATGCACAACATGTCCAAGCTTGTCGTGGATGGGCTACCACAGAAGACCACACCGGTGCCACTTCTATCAGCTAAGAACAGGAAACTGAGGCTACAGTTCACACAGATGCACCAAAACTGCACAATAGCAGATGGAAAAACATTGCTGGTCTGATGAGTCTCAATTTCTGCTGCAACACCTGGATGGTAGGGTAGAATTAGGCATCAACGACATGAAAGCATGGATCCATCCTACCTTGTATCAACAGTTAAGGCTGCTGATGGTGGTATAATGGTGTGGGGGATATTTTCTTGGCACACTTTGGGCCCCTTAGTACCAACTGAGCATTGTGTCAATGCCACAGCCTACCTGAGTATTGTTACTGACCACGTCCATCCCTTTATAACCACAGTGTACCCATCTTGTGATGGCAACTTCCAGCAGGATAATAAGTCAAATTATAAAGCGCAAATCATCCCAGACGGGTTTCTTGAATATGACAATTTCAAAGACAAAATAAAAATGGGGGAGACATCCTTCTATTTAACTCATTTTTTATGATTAGTTGTTTTTTTCTTATAGCCTAATCTATATGAGTTTTACTGTTGCTTGCTTTCTTTTTTACATTTTCAAAATAAATTAATTAAAAAAAAAGTCATTCATGAAGCAAAAGTCTATGTGATGAAGGCAGTTTTAGTATCTGCAGCAATCCCAGACAGATTGGTGACTGAGACATGTCCACATTCCCCACTATAAAAAAAAAAGGTTAAAAAGCAAGATTTACAATTTAAAAATTAAGTCGCAGGAAATATGACAGTTGTACAACCCCCCCCCCCCCCCCCCCCAAAAAAAAAAAAAACGTAATTAGGATCCAGAACAATTACCTGATACAGCTGGATTTTGGGGTCTAATAGTTGTGGTCTGGGTCAGAGGGGTAGCAGGTCTGGGGTGGGTACAGCTGAGCAGGAACTTCTACCTAAGCACTTTTAAGTTCAAGAGCAATCCACCTTTCACATACTGAATGATATGTCAGCATACTGAATGCTCTGCACTGGGGGTGGGGGGAGAGGGGGTGGGTGGGGATAAGTGCTGATATTGATCCCTGTAGCTAAATTTCCATGGGAATTTTCCCAAGTCTCACAAGAAACCCCAGCAAGCAGTCAGGCATGTAAAAACAGCTCTGATAAAGATTCAGCATCTTTCTCAATTTGGTACAAAAGTGGTTTTACATTACTGCTCTATCACTGATGTCAATAAGATTACTGTTATGGTTTAATATCTAAAAA
The DNA here is from genome assembly GCA_023101725.1 of Atherinomorus stipes. Classification (NCBI taxonomy): domain Eukaryota; kingdom Metazoa; phylum Chordata; class Actinopteri; order Atheriniformes; family Atherinidae; genus Atherinomorus; species Atherinomorus stipes. Next base: position 132,813 of record JALJCO010000762.1, on the reverse strand, counting down.
AAAAAAAAAAAAAACACAAACAAAACATGGTTCTAATGTGCTTCATTTGCTACGCTTTAGTCGACCTTTTGTCAATATAAATAAGCTTTCTACATCAATCGAAGCTATAACAACCATGGAAAATCTTTGCTTTAAGGCAGAACAAGGCAGGAAAAACAATATGAAGCACATTTCAATTCAGTGAGTTTTAAGTGTACTCACAGGAGGAGAGGATGTATAATGAGCAGAATAATTTGTAGAAATAATCAAAATGAGCAGGACAATAAGTAATTTGAATGTACCTAAGGTTTTATTCAATCTTCATGACAGACTGCTGATGTGCTGACTTACCAATCAGTCTATAACCTAACAGAGGACAACTGAGTGGCAGCTGATCTAAACTACTTGAGAAACATTTGCAACACACCGTTCAACAGGGAGCATTCCAACAATCATCAGCATGTGCAAACCAGTTATGTTTTTAACTCACAGATTAATTAGTGACTGTGTTACAATTGATGCACGGGCTCCTGAATAAATGCCTGCTGGGTAATTGTATGATACCAGAGGCTATGTTTGATCACACTAGATTCTTTAGGAAGGAAGGGGGGAAAAGGAGAAGGTAGCTTGAGGTGAGGGCAAACGTCTTGCTGCTATGAGCAAGAAAACAATGTATAGCGGGAGAACTGAAGCCACCCATCAGTTTATTCTCTTTAAATCAACCACAGGTGAAGGTTACTAATGATCCTCTCATGGCTTCAGATAAAGGACTCCTGTCCATACTTGTCCTGTTGGATCTCAGTGCTGCATTTGACACCATTGATCACAACATTCTGCTACAGAGACTTGAACATGTTATTGGAATTAGAGGAACTGTATTAGACTTGTTCAAGTCATACATATCTGATAGATTTCAGTTTGTTAATGTAAGCGACAAGTCTTCATCACTCACCAGAGTAACTCATGGAGTTCCCCAGGGTTCTGTGCTGGGACCAATACTCTTCACGTTTTACATGCTTCCTTTGGGTAATATCATCAGACGACATGGCATAAATTTTCATTGCTATGCAGACGACACTCAGATATACTTATCAATGAAGCCTGATGAAACCAATCAATTTGTTTGATTACAAATATTACAAAAATATGCCTTGAAAAGTCTCCAGCTGATCCAAAATGCTGCAGCGAGGGTTCTGACTAGAACCAGCAGGAGAGATCATATTTCTCCAGTTCTAGCTTCTCTTCATTGGCTTCCTGTTAAATCCAGGATAGAATTTAAAATTCTTCTCACATATAAAGCTCTCCATGACCAAGCTCCATCATATATTAGAGATCTCATAGTTCCATATATTCAAAGCAGAGCAGTATCTGTTGGTCTCTCTTTCTGTCTTCTCCACCCCAGCCGGTTGAGGTGAATGGCCGCCCTACCTGAGCCGGGTTCTGCCGGAGGTTTTTCCTCTCTGTTAAAAGGGTGTTTTCCTTCCCACTGTCGCCACCACCCCGTACTTGCTCAGGATGGGGGATTAGACCGGGTCAAGCCAAAATTCGATCCAATCTGTTGGTTTCCTTAGCTAGGCTATTATTATGAATCTGACTTGAATTTTTCTGTCTGTTAAGCGCCCTGGGGTGACATTGTCATGATTTGACGCTGTACAAATAAAGTTGAATTGAATCATAATTTGTAAAATCAGGTGTTATTAGCCAACATACAGAAAATGAGAGCAAGAAATAACATCTAAATTCCAGTCTTCTTGTGCCTGAAATGAGATTGAATCTTTCTGGCCTGCTACCTTTCAGCGAGCTCTTTGTCTGAACGAAAACTTTTTCTATAGCCTTCCAGCTGAGCTGTGTTTTGCACAGAAATGTGAATTCTTCTCATTTCTTGTCAGGGTTAGAGAGCAGAACTGAAGAATAATGGAGACAAAGAGCAAGAAAAAAAGGTTATTTGCAAGGAGTTTCACGAGTTTCATGTATTTTGAAGGCTGTGCAGAAGTTAGTACAGGCTTCATTGTGTACCTGAAGCTGCTCGGCTGAATGGCAGGTGCAGGTTTTCTCTGCATGCTAACCTTCTGTATGTGGCAGGAATGATGCATTGTTGGTTTGAGCAGTGGAGTTAAATGGGTATGTTACTAAAGCAACTCTTGTGATATGGAGATTGGAAGGGATTTGGTGTCAGTGCCATGCAAGAAGTGGAATTCTTCTCTTTTTCTTTTTACTCATTTTCATTGAACCAAACAGTCGCTATAATGCCGTCCCTGTGTTTACTTTGACAAAGCCTGGCAAGATTTTGGGATCAGAGGCGACACACAAGAGCTGGCATCCTGCCATGTAGCCCTGTCCTTGCCACAGGTGTTGATTGTGATACCTTTGGCCTGAATACTTGACAATTCCCTCTTCAGCACATATCACCAAGATGCAATAAGGATGGCCAAAAATGTGCAAACTAGGATGAGATTACAGCCATGTGATTGGCTGTCATCCTGCAGGAACAATATTGCTTTGACTGACAGGCAAATATTCTTATACTTACTGTACATAAATCTGTTTAGTTAAGAAAAACAGCTTGTTGACCTTGTTTGTTCTAACAAAGATTACAAATAAAGCATTAATGAACTGTTCTTAGTTAACAATCAAATATATTTGCTAGAACCAACCCTTCAGGTAAACTTAAACCACAGTGAAGTACTTTTAGAAGCTGCCATCGTGTTTAACATTTGGGCAGCTCACAAATGTTCAAGGCCTGTTTTGAGAGCTATGCAAGACTCAATGTGACCTTTCTTTATTATGGCAGAAAAGGAAGAGTGAGCAGGTTGGGAATGAAGAACAAAAAAAAAAATGAAAAGAAAAGAAAACCTCTGAAACTGAAGGTTATAGGAACTTTGGCACAGTTTTGCAGAAATGTCCAAAATGCACATGCCCTTGGGGCTGTTTATTAGAAAGCGGTACATCACTGTGTTGTGTATTTGCAGATACTGAGCAAGGTTGTTGTTCTGAACTGTCAACAATCCCAAACTCTGTCATCAATCTAACTGTCAGGGCTGCCTGCTGTTTACATAAGCAACTGTACGGTGACTGTGACTACAGCTAGGGTACAGTATGTGTGAGCAAGAGGGTGTAAGAGGGCAAAATAAAGTCAGAAGTTAACTCTGTAAAGCACCTTATGCGACACAGAGACATAATGACAAAGAGGGCAAAAGCAAATGGATAAAATACTGTAGTTTTTTTTTTTCTTTTTTATAAAAGGGAAGATTGTGTAGCAAGACAGTGAAGGGGAAGAAAACTGAGCCTCCTGAGTCTTAACATCAGCTTATGCTCCAGGGAGCTTTCTGTTGTGCAGCCTTGTAAACATCAAAACAGACCATTTGACTGTGATTTCACACACCACAAGATAGAGCAGGAGTGTGTGGATGTAAGTCATGCATGAGCAGCATCAATAAGATAGGCTAAGAGAAAAGAAAACAAAGAGACCCTCCACTTGCACACACAAACATCCCATGTTTCCGATTGACCTTACAGAGTGTTTCAGAGCAAGGTCGGCCAGCAGGCCACTGTGCAACCAGTAGCTGCACCTCCTGGAGTGGCTTTAATACCAACGGAGTGTTTTCTAAGTACACTTTGTTGCCAGTTTGCTTTTTTATAAGCTTCTGTAGCTATTTCACTGCATTTTCCATTATAAAAACATGGTTCCTATTCAATAATGTGAATTCAAGCTGAACATAACAGCCTTTTCTCTATAAAATCGGACTTTCAATGTCCACTTTCCAAGCCAACAAAGGCAGCATACTGGCACTAAACAGAAAATTTTAAGTTTATCTACAGTTTTACATGAGTGTTGGCTTGTTATATACTAGATATAAAACGGTCAGATGAGGAATTAATGAAGGAAAATGAATGAAAACTAAGAAAGTATTAAAAGTTTTACAAAATTGGTGGGATTGTTCAGTTTGGCATTTAATAGACACAAGATGTATTTAGAGTTTAATGATCCAACGGAACTGCAACAAGTTTTTAAGGTACAGATGTTTTTATTTACTTAGTGTCCAATATTTTGGGCATTATAGGAATTTGATCCAATTCAACATCTGTTTAGAAAATTTGAATATTGTTTTTAACATGAAAAAAAAACTTTTCAAAATTAATTCAGATTGTTTTTGTGCTCTGGTTACAGATGTGTACATGATTTGTAAACTGTACCATTTTGTGTGATATACAAATGTGTTCAATACGCTCACAAATATCAAGCAATTTGAACACGTATAATAAACTTGCACATGCACACATGACAAACTGCACAAACATTTATATTTTGCACACAGATTCTTCATCATTCATTGAGGGCATGTGTATGACAGATCAGACAACACTTACTCGATCAGATCAACACTTACGCATGGATCAGTTTACAAGTCACTGTGGGATTTTGAGATTCCTTTCACATGTTTAGACTTCTGAAAGTTTTGCAAATCCGTGCTGCATTCAAGTACTGGTGGAAAGCTGGGTCATCTGGATTTTCCTTTGATAGTTATTCCAAAGTGGTAAAGCTACTTTATAAGACAGAATACTTATTCACAACTTGATTAAAGTTACTCATAGATTGACTATGTACACTGTTATAGTATAAAAATGGAGTTTTTCGTTATAGGGAGAGGTTTAAAGTGCTGATGACATGATTTTGACATTTTTCTCCATGTTTTATAGGGCAAAATATTTCTTATGATGATCTATGTAACAAAAAAAGGTGTGCCTGCATGAATAACATTTAGAAAAAATCTCCGCATTTCAGCACATCTGACCAGACTGTGGTGCTGTTTGAAGAAAGCGGAGTAGAAGCTCTACGCCGAGGTCAGTATGGATTTTATTGGGTTTATTGTAGTTTTTAAGTTCCTTTTCCAGATTTACAGACGGACAGTAACGGCTCAGCCTTCTGTTTTCATTGTTGTTTTACTGTTTAAAGGCTCATCAGGATGGTGTTAGTTTATGTATGTTTCCTGTGGATCATAAATACATTAGAAGTTGATAAAATAGGTGTTGTTAGTGGTGTTTAGCTGTAGGAGCCTCCTGCACGTTTCTGCCAGTAAAATTCCCATTTGCAGACATCGTTAACTGGGCATGATGAGACTTTAACACATGGAGCTGCAGTCACGTCTGCCGGATTATTCTTCATTCATCAGTGTTTGCTTGACAAAGCTGTGATGTCCAGCTGTGAACGGCTGCTCCTCGGGACTTAACAGGACTTTTCCGACATCACAGGACTTTTCCGGTTGCTTCCAAAGATGCATCCGTCCCTCCATCCTCATCTTTATAAACGGGAACTATTTAAAACTCGGCTGGAACCATGTAAGTTGTTATCTTTTTTTTTTAAAGGCTAGTTATTTAGCGCAAGTTAGTTTGCTAGCGGCTAACGTTAGCCATAGGATAATAGTCGTCCTGCCTCTCCACATTTACTCCTGACTCTGCCTTGCTGGTCTTGGTCCGCTTGGTGCCGGTCTAAGCAGCTCTTTAACAGATGTGGGTCCGCTTGGTGCTGGTCTGGGTCGCTCTTTACAGTTCTCTGTCCGCTCTGGGGGGGTCTCTTGCATGCTGGAGTTGTACCAGTGGACCGGGCTCTGTGAGAAGGTCTTAGAGCTGATTTACAGTTCCAAGTCCGGTTCTAACCTGTTGTCCCCACCTACCTCAGTATCATCACACTCTTCTGAACTGGCTGATGATCCCAGCACACAAACCAGTTCTAATCTGTTCTGGAGTCATCTTTTATGTTTTCCACTGTTTTGATTTTACATGTAAATCAATGAGCGGACCGCGACTGTCTCATCTGGTGACATAGTGTCATGGAGAGGCTAAAGTGCTAGCAGCTAGCAAGTTTTGGCTTTTTAACATTGGATATTTACGTGAATATAAGTCTGATTGACTTGTAACTGCATAGAACTACTTATTTTGTTTTGTTGTATTGTTCTATTGCTAAGTTACTTGAAGTTTAGGTTGTGCCATCAGCACTTTAAAGACCATTGTTAACACAGTCTTGCAATCAAAGACAAGTTGAGACATATTGAGCCTGTTTTCTCTCCATAAGAACATGGCTTCATGTGAATTATCCATACTGCACATTAATCAACATCCAGCTGTAATCTTAGTCATTAAAACCTGCAAATACAACATGAAATAAGCTCTTGAATGAAGGAGTAAGAAAAAAAAATCTGTCTTAGAACATTATGCTGGTCCTGCACGCTTTGGAAGATTCTCTATCCCAACACACCTGATTCAAGCAAATGGGTCAGTTCATCATCAGGCTCTGAAAGGACCTGGAAACTAGCCATTCAGGTCAGTCAGGTAGGGAATAGCCAGTAGCAGCATATAACATGTTTTTAAAGCTTCGTGTATGATTCTCAGCTGTCCCAGATGAAAGATGACCAACGTGAAAGAATTTTGAGGAGATATTTTGATAGCAGCTAAAAATGGTAGTTCCACTTCAGAAAGAGAGGTTCAAAGATCGCTGTTGACACAGTCTGGTGATCAAAGACAGGCTGAGACTATCTGCAGTGTCAGAAATTTAAGATGTTCATCCTTCAGTGCGACTGCTAGGACCTGTGTCTCCAAGCCAGCTGAGTGCAGCAAAGAGTGATGTACCGATCAACAAGATGCTGGTGTCGTCATGTAAAACACCATCTAAAACAGATGGAAGCAAAGCAACCCATGTGATGCTTGTGGAATTTAAGCAAAGCAAATGTGTTTTTATTTGCAGCAGCAGGAGCCTTTTCTGTGTGATCAGTTCTCAAGTTCAAACTATTGTGGCATGTAAAGAAATAACAGCTACAGCTTCGAAGTGAATAACAAACCAGCAAATACGGTGTCAATACAGATAGAAAACAAGGCAGTCATATTTCAGTCCATGTGCCCACAAAACATTAAGTTAACTTGACTCAGTTGCAGCCTGATATGGCATACTTTTACAGTACGCACTTCAAACATGATGCACTTAAAGGGCAAGTTCAGGATTTTTGACATAGGGCCTCATTAATAAATGAGCCAAGGTACTCCTTATCACTTAAGACAGTTTTAACATACTTCATCCCATTACATTAGTTGTAGGAGGTTGCAGATGCTAATGAGTCAATAGGAATCTCCTAGCCTGTCATTAAAACCAATCTTATCCACTCAACAGAACATCTGAGGCAAATCAGCAAGCCTATCTGTGTACATGTAGTGTTAAACTAGTAAACTTGTGTGCTTAACAAGTAAAACTAGCCCTGCATGACAAATTTTGCATTATAAATTCAGGAACTAGTTTCTTACCAGCTGCGGAATTATATACTTTGCTTCCAGGTGGTAGTGTTACTACCTTTGTCAGTGTATTCCGGTTCATAGAGATAGTTTGATGAAAAAAAGTTTGAAATCGTCTTCAAAATCCGACATATCCGCATGCCTTTCAGACGTGGCCATAGTTTTGAACGTATATTTGTGTAATCAAATTCCTAAATGCACGTAGCAGCAGATGATATCACCCCGCTACCAAATACAGGAAGTAAAACTTTGTCAAGTGTCTCAGCAGCAACAATCAAAATACAACAAAATGCAGGTTAGTTTTATTTGTAAGATTATTCTTTAAACATGGCATTTACACTGATAGTCTTAAGTTATAAACGATTTGTCTTGGATGTTCTGTGGAGTGATTAAGATTGTTTTTAATGACAGGCTAGCAGATTCCTATTGACTTATACTTAGCATTAGCATCGGTGACCTCCTGAAACTATATGTTGAAATTGTCTCCAGTGATTAGTAGGATCCTGGCTCACTCTAAAATGAGGCCCTATGTCAAAAATCTTGAACTTCCCCTTTAAGTTTATCACATGTCTGTACTGTTGGGAATCATTAAAATATGATCAATTCTCATTCTTCTTATCAATAGTCTTGATTCAAAAGTTGTAAACAATAAAAAAAAAGTCTGATGTTTACTAAACTGTTTTTTAATCTTAAACATTAAATAAAAAGAGTGTTAGTAGTATTGATTAAAAACCTCTCCTTTGGTGCAGAACATAATCACACTAGTAGGTTCAATATAATATAGATTTGGACACAAAGTGAAAAATTGTGATTATGCCAAATAGCAGCCAACCCAATGGGCTTTCTAAAAATGACACAACCCTTTTTAAGGATATTTATATGGGTGTGCTGAGGAATTGATGAGTTTAAACTTTCTTTTCTGTGGGTATCTGGTACTGGGTACATGGGTGCTGGCCATAAAGTATAGCTTGCACTATTCTTTTAAAATGACTTAACTCACACAGCTGTTTGGATGTCTGAAGATTTTATCTTCTATCTGCTCGAAGTCAACTTATTTCCCACATGTACTGAAAAGAAGCCACACTTCAAGCCATTAATTGCAGTTTATCTTATTGGGCTGCAATGTCAGCCAAGTAGAGCTCATACTCAAACAACTGGGCTCTCAATATTGCAGATGACAACAGTATTCCTGCAGACAGGGTTCAGATACATTTGTTTGTCCTTGTTACTTGTGTTTACAATAATGAAAGGTTGGTATTTATGAACTAAAGGCATATTTTTTCAAAAGGTTCCCTGCACCTGGTATTTCTAATTTAAAGTTAAGTCTAACTATTCCTCTTCAGAAACTGGCTTCTTAACAGAGGAGGAAGAGTTTTGGATCGCAAGGACAGATTTTTAAAAACAAGAAGATTGATGGATTAGTTGACAGAGGATGATGTGAGGGGTCATCCATCATGCAATAGAATAGTTTGCTCACTGTCCTATATTCTGCTGCATATGGTTGCTTAGCCACCATGAAAACTCCTATCAGGTCAAATATCATTGATCATTTTAACACAAAGCAAAGTTCTGCTGGGGAAACCCCGGATTTAAACATTGATGTGGACATTACTTTTTACATGTACCACCTACTTAAACAGTCCTGCACACCAGAGATGGTCCTCTATCTCAAACCCACACCACAAAATCTGTTGTGGAACATTTGAAGAAATAAAACTAGTTCTTTCTTGGCCATCCAACTTTGTCTCCCTCACTTCTTTTCTTGACCTGCCTTTCTCCAGCTCCGTCTCCCCCTCCCACACAGACTCGGCTTTGCTCCTGCACATCTTGACATGAGGTCAGCCAGCAGAGACATGATTTCAATCGGTTTCTTACTAAACAGAGGCACAGGGGAAAGAAAAGAAACAGGGAGGAAGGACAGGTAGACTGATGAGAACGCAACAGCAAGTTAGTAAGAGCACTACAGAGACAGCTGGGCCTTCTTGCAGCTCTTGGGTCAAGATAAAAAAAAAAAAAGAGAGGAACAAGAGCAGAGGAAAAACTGTCAGACTGATTAGATGTGACATTATATAAACACAACATGCAAAAATATCTGAATTCAAACAAGCATTAAGATGAGAACAGTCGAAGCTCTGTGCTAAAGCTGCACTGCTTTTCTTTTTGCAGTATTTTTAACAATTCCTATCCACCACTCACTGAAAGCCTTTGTTTTTTGCTAACTTGTTTTCATTGAAAATTCAATCAATACAGATGAGCTTCAGCAGCAGCCAGTTAAAGATGGTAAAATGATACAGAAGTGGGCACAGGTTTACATGATTAAACACAAATGTTAAACATCTGAGATTTGTGAGCCATCGTATATCCTTCCCTTTACATAATTTAGTTACTTATCTTAAACAGACAATTTTCCATTCGCATAAGATGAAAGGTTATTGAGCATTCGTTAAGCACATCAAGACAGCAATTCATATGAATTAAGGAGCACAGAGTGTAAAACTTGAGCACCACACACCAGCACACCACTCATTGCTTCACTAAGATGATGCACTTACAGCTTTTCACAAGGCAGCTGTAAATCCTCCTGCTACAATATTGCAGGATGCAGCATAGTATATTCTCTGCTCCTCTACACCAGAGAGCTGGACTATATATATATATATATTAATCTCCAAAGTAGAAAACAACATATTTTGCAAGCTACCTGAACACGCAGCTGCACACAAAAAGAAATGCAAAAACCCCAAACATGCAATGCCACAGCCATCCAGCATGTAATTGCTCATTTATCGTGCTTTGAACAAATGTGATTTTGAGAGGACGGTTGACTGCATTTTTGGAGGTAACTGCTGCTTTTAGTTTAAGTCTTAAAAAATTGATATAGTCACAAAATGAAAACTTGCAAGCATACAGTGTGAGGGCAAGGACAAGCCAAACAGAAAAGGAAAAACACTGTGGAGAACAGCTTAAGTGATGGAGTTCTTGCTTACAAAGGCTATATGAGCATAGCATGCTTGTTTTATCACACTTGTGCCTATGGTTTAAAGCAACATCTTCCTGCACTGATTGGATGTATTGTCCAAGAAATAATGGCGGCAAAGTACACTATTTATTTATTTTTGTTGGGTATATAAAGTAATTACAGCAAACTAAAAGAATCCAGATAGATCAACATATATATGTCATACCACAAAAAGACCTGCCTAAATGTGTCTATATATTTCCTCTTTCCTTGTAGTACATTGCTGTTGTTTTTAATAGCATTGTGTTAGTTTAAAGGTACAGTATGTAAGAATTATTGCCATCTAGTGGTAAAGACGGGTATCTGAAAGAAAAGATGTTTTCTTTCAGATGACTTCATATTCCAAGCTCTGTTGTAAATGTATGGAGGCCGTTAGTGGCCAAAATTCTCCCCAACATAAAGATGTTTTCATCTGTGAGTGGATCCAGTGGTCTCAGGTGTACTATGATCGTACTATGAGTAACTACTTTTAATGTCTTTTTAGACATTACTTATCCCAAACAGTGCTCTAACTTTCATTAAACAAAGATGGTACAGCAGTTTTAAAGTTCAGAGGGTCCTCACTTCACACACATTGTTTTGTCCATTCAGGGACACCGTAGTAAAAATGCTAGAACAAATACTGTATGGCAGCCTCCATATGCACCACCCAGCAAGTAGATATAAATGACCCATTCTAAGAAAATAAGCTATTCTGTGCAGCGATTACACATCAATAGAAACTAGGGCTGCAACAATTACTCGAGTAATTTAAGTAATCAATTCAAAAATTGCTCGAGGCAAATTAACTGCCTCGAGGATTCGTTAAATTCACTCTTTGTATTTTGTGCATTCGCCCGGATGGTTCTTCTTTTACACAACCCGGGCTGAACATTAACACAAGTGGCGTTCCGCCTGGACTGGAATTTCTGTTGAACATAACAGTTAGCTTTATGCTGATAACGTAACTAACGTGGAGGGAGTAAAACTGTATGGGACGCTACAAACTGGACCGAAAGAGAGAGGAAACACAATACTCTCTCCGCGGTTCCGTACACACGTGATCCAGGACATAGAAATAATAGAATAGAAATAATAAAAGTCCTTTATTATTTGTATGATCCGTGGAACTGGCTGCGCCTGGTCAGTTCAGAGCAGGTCCGTCTGCGAGCCAGAAGCACACTGCCGCAGCTCTCCTCTAAATATGGGCGTCGAGTCTATTTTTGACAGAGCAGCTTCCAGAATCAGCTCATTAGTTCAGATAAGAGGAAATCAGATGTGGAAGTAGCAGAAAGCATCCGGTAACTTTCAAAATAAAACGCCCTTGCAGGTTTACAGTCGCTGAACTACATCAAACGTTACATTACCATTGATACCAGGTTAAAAGTCCATCAGAGGGTCTCATCGTTTTGTTTTTATTCTATTTTCATAACAATAACCATTTTTTTTTCTAAACTGTTGGGAGTCGGTTCAGCAGGTGCTGATCATCCTTTCTTGTTAATACATTTATACTGCAAGTGTTGTGGACTTGAATATGTATTTAGGTCCTCTAACGAACAGCAAATTGTTTCCATTTCAGTAAAGCACAGAATTAAATGTACAGATGTGGAAGCAACAATAAAGTTTTTGGCAGAGAAGCAGGGTGGGGGGGCATCAGTGCTGCGTTCAGGGCAACCTGCACTCTAGAACTCTGAAAGTTAGAAATTCTAGCTCTTACGATCGATTTAAGTTGTGAAATTTAAATAACTTGCAAAATGTCCATTTTACCCGGTTACTCGATTAATCGTCAGAAGAATCGCTAGATTACTCGATTAAAAAAATAATCGATAGCTGCAGGTCTAATAGAAACAGTTTTGAATTATATATCACATTTTTCTGCCATTGACCTTTGATTTTTTTACATACTGTACCTTTAAATACTGGTGGCGTGCATATTAACCATCAGCTCCTCCAATCAATGGCTACCAAAACCAAATCAGTGTGGTGAATAATTAGCACGTCTCTTTGGTTTTATCACTCCGTGTCTGTGATTGGTTTCATGAGCATCGCCACATTATCATGTCTGAATCTGTTTTCAAGTGCAGGAGAAAATAATCAAGTTGCATGATTGTGAACAAAAAGTGTCTCATGCTCAGTTTGCGAGCGGATTCTCAGCTAACACCATCAGACTCTGCTCCCAGCTTTATACATGGACAAAAAGGTTAATCTGTTTTTTCTTTTTGTTGTTGATAACTTTGCAAGTGAAAAGGTGGCACTAACTACCAGCCATTCAATGTTTTGTGCTGTATTTGCTTGAAATAATTACTTCAAGCAAAATATACATCAAGCTGGAATGTAGCTGTGTATAAAGTAAAATTTGTTTGCATTAGAAAGCTCATTACTGAAGTTTAATTAAGCAGTAAAGATAACAGTTAAACTGCTACAGATGCTTTCTTCGTTCACTCTCACTTCTCAGTTCTTTTCTGTTTTCTGTCTCTCTATTCCCATTTTTACTTATTTCATTGACCGATGTGTTCAATGTCTCAAGTAAAGTAGAAAGTTGTGATGAAAATAAGACTGATAATCCCCACAGAGATTAAAGTATAGAAAGCCAATAGATAAAGGGTGCGGATGTTGAGGGGAAAAAGGAAGCATTCTGTATTTATCTCAGCTACATTTCCTTGTTCTCCTCTTTCAGATTAAAGTCATTCCAACGTCATAAAACACTTCCTGTCAGATGAGATGATCTTTTATTTCTGATTTCCCAGGAGGTCAATGTGCACCCTATCATCTGTTCTCCTCTAAATAAAGCTCAGCTGTTTCTTCCTCCCAAAAGAAGGAGGATCCCTCATCCCTCTGTCGTGTGCACCCCCCATTAAACAGCTGCTGAGTCCTGTTGACCTCAGCCTTACTGACACGAATGAGTCGCCAGGAGACGTTTAACCCCATGACCTCACTGTCTCTCAGTGCCCAATGAAGTAGCAGTGGCCACTTTAGTGTTTACATTGTTCTTCAACGCCTCAGGGGACAAAAGTAAACCTTTACTTTCCTGTCGGCAGCTTATCAAACAACTTGCTCCTTCTTACAGTAAAGCACTGGAACAACCTTTAAGCTCAACACTCAAGTGAAGGATGTATGCAGCTGCATAACTGATCATTTTGCATGTGCAATATTGTAGTTGTAATATACTGTAAGATGCAACATCAAGGAAGGCAAATTAACTCAATCACATCATGCTACAGTATTTTTGCTGCAGACTCGGAGAAAAAACCTACTTGAACAGTTCTCATTTCCCATGACTAATCTACGAGATAAAGTCTCTCTGGCAGGATATAATCCAATTTAAAGGTAGCGGGATAAACTGATTTCTCTTTTTTCCTTGTGTTTAATTTCTATTATAGTTTTTTGCTTATAAAAGACATGCAGGTTCTATTTGCTCTCAGCAAAATATGAGGAAACAAAAAGAAGCTTGCCAGTTGTATGGAGAGTGCTTTCCCTGCAGAAAGGTTAAACCAAACTAGTGTTTGGGATGTGTGACAGATGCTCCAAACCACAATGTCACATCTAAATGTTATCCACAGAGGTATAAAAAATACTTGACATCTTAGATGACTTCAGCCTGAATTTAAGGATGGATTATTTTAACCAATTAATGGATGTAACAAATTACATCATTTTGTTCTCACCCTGGAGCAGCAATCAGTTCTTAACTGTGCTGGTGATTATAAAGTCTAGAAGTCGGCCGCATGGCTCTAATGCTGACTATAAAAAAGTCAAATTGTTCAAACCAGCTGCAGTTCACAACAAAAATCATCCCAACTAATCATCAATCATCTGTTCTTCCCAAATACATCAAGCAAGACTTTTTTTTTTTTAAGCAACATTACACAGTCCAAGTATAAACAGAGAAAAGCAAAGAGAAGGATATTTAGCCTGCCACACTCTCCTTCAGTCGTTTGCTAGATGCTTCGGTTGTTAAAAGGGAGAGTGGTAGTGTAGTGGTTAGAGGTGTACCTCGGTTTGGAAGACCTGGATAGCCAAAAGAGGTGAACACCCCCCACCCCCTCCCAATCAAGGCCCTTAACCCCCAACTGCTTTCTGGGTTGGTGGTGATGGATGACTGCTCTCCCACCTGAGCTACAGCTGCCCTGAAATGACACGTTACATTCATCTGAAAACAACTCACTTCTCCCACAAAGCTTTCAGTCCCTCCAGGATTTTGCAGCAATTTTCTGGTTAACTTACAGGTTGGATATGGAATATGGACAGAACAGCTACATCACGTGTGTCTAAGTTGTTGTTGCAACGGCAGAAAAATAAAACCAGCTGTTTGGTTGCCAGGCTCGCTGCCGATATATCAGGGACCAGCAGCTTGCAGCATGTCCAACAAGCAATGCAGAGGAGTTTATAACTGGCAGCTAACGTTAGCCACGTTTGCAAGCAAGTTAGCTTACCGATCCAGGTGAAAAGTCACCATTTCCATGTTTTGATGCTGTGGAAAACGTTTATGTAGGTCCATCTAGTGTAGGCTTCACCTAAATTTACTCCAGTTTTTGCTCTTCTTAGGTAAATGTGCACTTCACTTTGTCCGGCACTGAAATCGCTCCCCACTGACACGTTCCCATTGCCTGACACCGTTGCCCGACACCGTTTCGCCTGTTGTCTGGACTATTCACCGGTATATGAAAAATCTATATCATAACGAAAATAAACACCGGTTTTCGGTATGTACTGGTATACCCCACAGCCCTAGACTCATGTGACAAAAATGTTTTACATGAACTGTTTACTGGTATTCTGGTAACACCGCCTGTTCCTGTTCCTGATTAAATCCACCAGCAGAGCTACGATGCGCACAGAGATACTGAAAAGCATCTCGCTTTTCATCTTTGAAAAAGAGCTCATGGAGAAACTGGACTCTGATCAGCGCCGTAACCTCCACCAGGTACATCATGCACTGCATGCAGGGAGCCCAGTGCCAAGCGGGGCCAAAAACATCAGGCTGACCACAGTCCACTGGCCATGAGAGCAAAGTCCAGCCGACCGAGTGATGCTATTTAAAAAAACTGCCATAAAGTGAAATAAAGTGTGTTGTTCTATACAAACGCACACACGTGCGTCCTTACAGGTGTGCGCTCCATCAGTGCCACCGACAGAGCGCACGTTGAAAATCATGGCAACCACATGAAATCAGACACACATGATGAAATAATGAATGTGTTCATGGCCAAGCCGCTGTCTTGTCCTTTAAATTGAGAGCCTCTAGGTGCACAGCAGCATCGCTCTGTACCCAACAGTTGTGTTCAGATGGTTAATTAGCTTTGATGATCATGTGTAATGTGGATGGTGATGGCTCTGAGAGTGCATGAGTGCGCGCATGAGTGTGTCATGTTTCAATATGTTCATCTCATTGGGCGCAATGTCCGTTATGTTTTTTGCAATGTTTAACACAAAGTATGCTTTTTCTATTTGTCATTGATTTATTTGAGAGCGTGTCACATACGTGAAAGTTTAGACATGCTGTGAACTACTGTTGACTATTACTGATAGAATGCACACATTATGTGGATGTTTCGTGTTAATTAAGGAGGTTAATATTGTATTCGAGAGAGATACGCTCTTTTGAATGTTCGTGGAAGTCTAATACTGTTGAAAATAAATTTAGCACACCCACTGTCTTTGGTGGAAGCAAAGGGCGCACGGTCCTTCTATTGGTCGATATGTAAGGACATGTCGCCTGACATGTCACACTAGGCGGACAAACCCCAAAAATTCTGACACACCAATCTACCTGCGTCATGGTCGTGAAGCGTCGCAGACGCCAAATCGCCAATCTCTGATTATGTCACACTTCACGGAGCAAAGACACGACGTCCTATCGTCTGACAACGAAGAATCAGACATGACAGTGAGCGACTGTCTGCAACATCTCTGTCAGGCCACAATCGGGCTAAATTCGTGTAGTCTGATCCTGGTCTTAATCAGTTTAGCAAAGAACAAACCTTTTGTGGTAAAAGGCAATTAACTTTTGTACATAATACAACAAAACATGTACACAAGCAGTAAAAAATTACAATAAGAATAATTTTAAAAAAAAAGAAAGAAAACATAGCCTACTCACAACATTCACAAAGATGTAAGACCACTGCAGGTTTACTGCAAAGAGACGACAGGAGTGCATCAGAACTTAAAGTGCTATTCAAGTCATTTGCTGAAAATTCGATTTTTTTTTAATATCACAATATATCAAATGGGTTTGTAAAAAAACTTGGATTGTCAGTTTTTTCCAGTATCATGCAGCCTTAAACTTAAGTTGCTGTAGTTGTTTTGTATGATTATCTTTTCCTCTTAACTTGTTGAGTTTAACATCTCTGCAAATGCTTGAGAAGTATTGAAGATGATGCTTCGATGTGATTTTTGAAGATGTGACATTTCTCCTCAACACATTTGCACACAAATAATCAGAAAAAACGAGGTAAGGTTGATGGCATGTATATCATGTAACGTGAGGGACTTTAGTCACAGCTGCATTAAATTTGTGTTGATTTGACAAAATCCCAAAGGTGTAGAGAATTTGCAAAGGTTGTTGAGATTTTTGTTAATAGTTATAGCAACATTGAAAATTCCAAGAGGGACTGATGTGCATTTGGAAAAAAAAAAGTGAATGTCCTTCACAACATAACCCAGTGAGCCGCTCATCCTGTAAGAAATAATAAGCTAATAATTATGTTTGCCTGATACACCTGATATTAGGGCTGGGCGATATAACGATCTATATCGTCTGGACGATAGAAAATTTCTATTGTTTCATATGAAGCTCTATCGTTTATATGGCGATAGGCGCTTTACTGCAGTGTTTAATCAAGATGCGCCGCCTGCACACGCATGCTGCAAACAAACATGGAGGGAGATGATGGCGGATCATTCAGATGGATGTAATTAGACTAATTCTTAACAAGATGACCATCTGACCCAAACTGAGAGGCTTTTATCTAAAAGGGAGACAACTTCTGTCGCATGGATGTGGCTTGGATATAAAAAGACTGACGACAGTCCCAAGAGCCGGGATACCTGTCGTCTGGTCGGTGACCGTGTTGGTCTTCTTTCATATATATCCAAACCACATCCATGCAACAGAAGTCGTCCCTCTTTTAACTACAAGCACCTCGGTTTGGTTTGGCCGGTCATCTTGTTGAGAACTAATTATCCTGGTCTGAATCGCGTCTGCCACAGTTTCCCCCCGTGTTCCTTTAGGTCAAGATGCGCTGTGTGTCCACGTGTCCATGCACGCAGCACACGTGTCCTACACACGGCGCATCTTGACAAATAAAACTCTGCAGTAAAGCGCCTAATTGCAGATACTGCTACCCCGGCTTTTCACCGGGTCCATGAACGCAGCGCCGCGCAGTGCAACAGCTTTGCTCCAACCTTCACAGGTTACACCTGCACTGTGCGTCCGCGAGCGCACCAGCTGTTGCTAGATCCGTGACATCATGAAATCACGGGAGGGACTGCGAGATCTGATTGTCATCCAGATGTTTAATTTTGTCCACGCTTGTGTGTCATGGTTTCTTATTTCACTGAAACTTTGTGGACATGGAGATGATGTCATGTTCAGATAGTCCAGCAGTTTGTCGTCGTGAGACGCCGGAGCGACGCTCACGCGCCGCGGCATGTCTGATATATTTCAAACCATTGACTACATGGGTGCCATCTGGTGCGCATGACGCGCCGCTGCGCCGCGCTCACGGACTACGTGAGAGCCGGGGTCAGATGTTAACATGACCAACACATCCTGCTGAGAAAAAATTAAGCAGAAGAAACATTTAGTACCTACGACCTTTATTTGTTCAGTAGATGATTTGAAACGTCATTTCCACATTGCAATTTAAATACAAATTACGTATTTATTGAATTATTGAATTGACCACCCCCCAAAAAAAGAAGCTATATCATATGTATATCGTTATCATGATATAAAATTTGTTATATTGTGATATGGGATTTTAGTCATATCGCCCAGCCCTACCTGATATAGGGTGCTGATGTCATTAGACCACACCCCTTCTCATTACAGAGATGCACATCACCTGATATGCTTAATTGGTAGTAGGCTTTGGGCCTATACAGCTTGGAGTAAGACAACATGCATAAAGAGGATGATGTGTTCAAAATACTCATTTGCCTAATAATTCTGCACTCCCTGTCATCTAGTTTTCTCCGTCATCATGGGTTGATAAAGTTAACAGGAAATAATTAATGATGGTTTAATTCTGAGGAGCAAAAGTGCTTAAATAGTTAACCTGCTGTATTTTTAGCTACTTTTACTGCTACCTTGTTTATGTTTCTTAGTGAGATCATAATGTAATGATCATATTTATTATATCACACACTTGACAATAGATCCCAACTAATGTTAACATTAAAGGATAAGCTTTTTTTGGAAAAAAAAAGAAAAAAAAAAACTTCTTATGACAGCTTAAAAGAATCAAAATTTTTATATGAATGAAAGCTACAAAAAAAAAAAAAAAATCAAAAGAAAAAAAGGGGGAAAAAAAACATGAGTAAACCACTATACAACCCCTACCCCCATAGTGTCACGTTAAGCTTTCAGACTAGAGCATTTCTCTCAACAGCGTCTCTCCATATCACCCTGAGAGTGTATGCAAAAGCAGCAGTGATGCTATCGCTCTCTAAAGCAGCAGAAGCAGCTTTCCATTTTATATCACCAGCTTATTTTGAGAAATCGTTTACTTAAAGCATTACACTAGGATGATATAACAGGCAGGCTGTGACAGTTTGTGTGTTTGACTAAAGACCTCATAAAAACCAAAGCCACAGGCAGATTTTTAAAGCAAATACCACATCCTGAAGAAATGAAAGAGTCTGTCTCACCTGTGTAAACCGAACAGGAGGAAAGAGACAGGCTATAAGAAAAAGAAAGATAGAGACGCTGGAGCTGATACACAGAAGTAGTTTCACATCCATGTTTGATCACAGACAAAAAGACAGAAGCTGCAGTGCCAGACAGCAAAAAGGAAGAATTAAGATGAGCCTAGACATTATCTGTTTCTATAATGGATGTTCCTCACATGTTGTCTTAGGCTTTGCAAACTTACAGGACCTCCTTCTTCTTGACAATTGAGCTGGAGTCAGAGAAAAGAAACAACAGCCTCACTTTCTCAGTCCAGCATCACTAACTGCAAATAGAAAGTCACCCATAATCTCATATATTATCATGTGCAGTGAAAATCCCCACAGCCAAACGTACTCTGCGCTGCCTCGCAATGCCAGATGATTACATATTTATAGAAAAGCCTCCAGAAACAAGGTTTCTTCAGAGATGCTGATTTGTCAACAAAAGGGCAGCATTGTCCTCATAATTAGTGTAAAATTGAGGTATTTAGCATTTATTATTCAAAATGGAGAGGAAATCAGATGGATGATTTTTATGTCTTGGTGAGTGCACAAGTGAAAATAATATGTGGTATGGTATGAAAAAGATTTGGTGGCATTGCTCAAATATACAGTGGTTTTAAAAAAGACCTGATAAGCAAACACAGAAAAAAAAAAAAAAAATTGGGCTATGGATCTTTTTTTTTTAGATCAAAACACAAAGTTTTGGTGAAGCAGTCCTCTAAAGTCCCATTTGATTCAGACAATTTATGAAATCACCCTCCACACAGTCACCCTCACACAAACACAGTTGTGTATATGTAAATATTAACTAAGGTGTAATTGCTAATAACTGCTTTTCTTTAATAAATGTGATTTTTTTTTTAAGAAATTGTGTGATCATTGTGAATGTATATTGTGGCAACTGTATGATGCAAAGATTCATGCTCAGATTCATTGTCTTCATTATCTGCTCTGTCTTATTTGTCCAGATTGACACATACATAGACAAATCTTTGAGACTGATGTCGAGGTATATTAATTCTGGAACTTCTTCTAGTGGTGCCCCGTGGATTATGTTTTACATCAATAATTCTAATATATAATTTTTCATAGACAGTTATTCACAATGGCAAATAACTCGACTTTCTCCTACTAACATCCAGTAATCCCGACTAAGTGTGTTTCCAAAACCAAACAGTGGCAAGCCAACAGAGTAAGAGATAGTGTCTGAGTCACCAGCTAAAAGAAGACGACCAAGCTATTTTTATCTACTATATGCTGTGTATGTTTAAACACTACTTGCAGTGTAATGTTACACCCAT
This sequence comes from Atherinomorus stipes, assembly GCA_023101725.1. Lineage (NCBI taxonomy): Eukaryota > Metazoa > Chordata > Actinopteri > Atheriniformes > Atherinidae > Atherinomorus > Atherinomorus stipes. The sequence continues at coordinate 112,359 of JALJCO010000762.1, read as the reverse complement.
CATTGCAAACAGACAATCTTAAACTTGTGGTGATACTCTGGGTATTTGTATAACTTATATGCAGCTTATGATACTGCAGTGTTTATAGTCACTTCTATTGTTGGGCATAGTCTACTTTGAGCCAGTATTGTGTCTTTTTTCACACAAAATAAGATGGAAAATGTGTTTAAATTCCTTTAGATTACTGCACAGATTACACATTAGTCAGATAAAAAGGACTATGCATTACATGTTTTCTGTGTCGATAAGTCCATCTTTGCTGTTTTTGTAAGAGGGTAAGTAGCTGGCAAAGACAGTTTGCTGGCCTGGAACATTTAGGTGTTTGTTAAAGGTAGAATCGGGAGTTTTCACCCTTAGAATAAATGCTAGACTTGTGAAAGTGAAATCCATTTCAATCTGCACCTTTGCGCCTCTACTCTCGTGTGGCGGTGACTTTGTTTGCAATTCCCTCTCCCCCTTGACTGTATTTCATTTTTTCCCTTTTTTTGGTGCATTCAGGACATTTCTGGGAGGAGATTTGAATATTTATCTCCAGCTAATGACAGAGCTAAGGACATGACGCTGCGTGGAGATAAGCTCCTGACTGGAGCAGACATCAGATTCACTTGAATTCTCAAAAAAAAAAAAAAAAAAGAAAGAAAGACGAATGCAGCAAAGTCTGCTGCGAAAAAAGCTTTAGATAGATAGCACCCTCGAAAACCAGAGTCAACATTGGTTTGTCTTTAACCTGCTTCCGAGCTTTGAAGGAGAGGCTTGGACTGAAGACTGATGCGGCCAGTAGCCAGAGGGGGAGGGGTAGTTTGAGTAGTGTTTACAAACAGAAACAGGCAAAAACTCCGGATTCTTCCTTTAACACAATACCAACATGGACCAACATCAGCAGCAATTACAGTGAAGCAACTGTCACTGTCCATCAATATGGGATGGGTGATGAGGCCTTTTCCAAACAATTTAAAGTTCATCATTTTGCTGACAAAAAGATGATTCACAAGTGGAAGATATTCAAGAGAACCTTCAATCTACCCAGAAGTTGACATCCCAGCAAGTTCACCCCAAGGTCAGATCATCCAATGTAAAGAGAAACTGGGAAAAAAACAAAAAACAAACAAAAACTGAGAGCTACATCTCCGACTCTACAGGCTTCAGTTAGAAATATTTAATGTTAGAGTTCATGAAAGTAAAATTAGACACGTCTGAACAAGTATGGCTTGTTTGGAAGAATTGCTGGTAGATAGCCTCCTATCTCTCCAAACTTCCAAAATGTCTAATACAACGTACTTTCAGCAGACCAGACCAAAGAGAAGACATCAGCAACAATACTGCACCATGTTGGAAAAAAATCAAACACAAAATACTATCAACACAAACATCTTTCTCAAACAATGATGCATGGTTGCAAAGAGATGATTATTTGGGCTTGTTAGGTTACAGGACCTCAACATCTTGACATCAGTAAGTCTATGTCTGCACTGGGCCGTGTAAGTGCTTAAATGTGCACGCATTTAGATGATAACTTCTACAATCCACATTTACCCTGCGTTTATGGGTTCCTTTTTTAGTTGGGCAAGGGAAATGTATAAAAGGCAAGCCAGCAGGTGAATAGCCTAGTATGCATAACTTTGCCATTCAATGAAAGGAAGGGATGACAATAAAACCCATTGCAGATGGATGGCAAAGTGCACCACAAGTAGCCTAAATAACTCGACTCCCAGTCGACATTTTGCCCAGCCATAGAAGTTTTACAGTCATTAGTTACTTTTAGCAACAACACCACCTCATTGTCAGTCCAAAGGGGAACAAAAAGGAAAAAAAATAGAATGGAAAATAGAACAGAGGCTGAAACGATCGCTAGGCGTGCACCAAGGTGCACCACGCAGCGCCTGATGTGGTCGACACCATCTGTTAACATGGATGCCGAAATTAAATTGCTGTGCTTCGATGCACTTCCGCATGCAGTGTGTCCCTAGGGTGAAATGAACTTCCATGCTGATGTAAAACACATCAGCATGATATGGCGCATGCTCGATATGTGCAAATGGACGGTCAGTATTTTGCTTTCGTCAAGCCCTAAATGATTCATATATAACGGTATGGATGCAGACAACACAGGGCATTAAACGTCCCCATATAACACTAACTGCATGGTGTAGACGTGGCCTAGGCCAACTTTGAACTCCTCTGAGTCATCTGACCAACAGTTAGAGCTTGCCCCACATTGTATCATGCAACAGGGCAATAATCTGGAGCATACAAGTAAGTAGAAAAGCACATGCTGCACACAGACACACTTCCCCTCATATGGCCCTGTCTTGCAATTATAAAGAATACTTCAAAACCTTCTAGACTCCAGACAGTGATCCAGATCAACACCAAAATTTAATCAGTTCTTCCTTGTGCCATTATCAACATTCCCTGAAAATTTTACCCAAATCTCTTCATAACTTTTCAAGTAATTTTGCTAACAAATAGATAAACACCAACAATTACATTACTGCCAGGGTGGAGGCAAATATACAGCAAAGTGCTTATAAAGGAAAGAATCCCAAGGGTGTATTAATTTGATTCTTTGCATTGTACTACTTTTGTTGAATAAAAAACAATAAATAATGGCTGTAAAACAAGCTTAAATCAGAACTTTTTAATTGATATGGGCTGTATTTTATTTTCATATGACCAATCATTTAGATTAAACTTTTTCCCCTCTGTCATTCTACTCCATTCCAAATTAAAAATAAAATAAAAGTCATCTTGTCATAAAAATCCTTAAATCTTTAAGTGTATACATTCCGCTTTAGTCTTTAAAAAAAAACAACATATTCTTAACATTTATCTCCTCTCCTGCACAAGTGTGATTTATTCCATTTTTGCAACTACATTCTTCAGACTCCTTCAATGTTCTTAGTGTGCATTTTGAGCGTAAAATCACCCACAACATAAATTCCTAGAAAAAAAATATTTCTTTCTAGAATGCAAATGAGTGTATTTAAACCCAGCATGCTCCTGGAAATTCTGTGTGCATCCGGTTTCAGCTGTGATACAGAGCGCCAAGTGAAGGACTGAAACAGCGGTGCCATGAGTGCACCATGCTAACAGCATATCTTGATCCCTGGGTCACTCTTAATCCGAGATGTTCCAACAGGATGTGGCTCTAAGTGCGTCGCTGTGTGTGTGGGTGTCACTTTCACACTTGCATACTTGATGTCAGATTATGTAAGGAAGGACAAACTGAATGAGAACTTAAAGAGAGGAGCATCACTTCCCTTTTAACTTAATAGTTTATGCGCTGTAGGGAAGAGAAAGCGATGGTCCCATCCAACTGATGGTACTTAATGTTCACATTGTAATAAATTGCTTGGCAGGATTAAACTTTGCCTCTTTAAGCCCATGGAAGGAGTATTTATGTTGTTGCCAGAAACAAAACTATGCATAAATGCTGAAGTTGCATTTTGCTGCTTAAGTGGAAATGGTGTTTGACATTTGCAAAGCAATGCTTGTTAACTTTGCTTAGGGGTTTGATAGACTCTGCCGGCTATAACATCAATTATGGCAACATTACCCATTTCTTTAATCACCATTTATTTAAGTTTGTTTTCCATGTTTAGAGCCACGTAGTCCTCTTTTGCCTATGAGCTGGCAGTTGTGGTGCTTTGGCCGTCAGAGTAAACGACTGAAACCCAGATTTTACTCCATTGTCTTCAATATAGTTGAACTCAAAATATATGGCAAGCAAGAGGGAGATGCTAGCTCCAAGACACAATGGGTATATTGACAATGCAACTTTTGACTGAAGTTGCAATTTCTCAACAAGTGTGAAAAGAGATATGAATGAACGACCAGTCACCACTTCTTTCAAGCTTTTATTTTTATATCTTATCTCAGAGAAATCACAAACGTAGCTGCTTTTTTAAGTGACTGAGCTGAAATGTGTCCCCGAAGACCGAGGCACATTTGTATTAACTGCTTGGAGTGTACGGACTGCATCTAAAGGTGGTTCAAGCTACATGGCTACAATAAACGTATGTGTGTGTGTGTGTGTGTGTGTGTGCGCGCGTGCGTGTGTGTGTGATGACTACAGCTTATAAACCTCAAACTCCCCACCAGCTGCTTTGAGCTGATGAAATGTCTTCAAGAACTAAGAAAATAAATGTAATTGCCTTTATTTAAGCTCCTAGGAATAAACAGCAATATCTGTTTTATTTGCTCACCGATCTTTAAACTTCACACAACAAGACAAATGAAACCAGCTGGACAATTAGGGGAGAAAAGGTGAGATCTTCCTGATTTTTGTTTCTTTTTGTTTTTTTAATGAAAAGAGATAAAATCAAAGGGTTGAATGCAGTTATTGGATGAACGAGAAAGGCGATGGAGAGTGCTGACTTAAAGACTTGCACCACAGTTTTCTATACAAACTATCAACAAGATTTTTGCTCAGTTACATCTTCAGAAAAATACTTGCTCTATTAAAAGCATGTACTTTTACTCCCTCAGTCTGGTGCTCACTTCTTAGGTAAGCTAGCTGTAAACTGAATAGAAATTTGTTTTTCTTATGTAGATAGAGGAAGGGCATTCTGACTACCACATCTTCCTAAAGGTACTGAAATTACTTTTGAAAGAACATTTTTCAAAAGGTATTTGAGGAGTAAAAACATAGTAAGGTGCAGAACTTGTTATTCAAGTGTATAATATCAGCAATGCTATTTTCAGCAGATAAAGCCAAACATGAAATAGTTTTTGATGGAACTGAAATGGAACATAAAGAAGTGGCACCGCCTGTGGGCTACAAATTGAAGGAAAAAAGTGGCACATCAAAATGCGAACACAATGAAGGAACTGGGTATAGCTTGCAACTATGTCAGATATGTTTTTATCAGGAAGGGTTTAAATATGAGTCATTTATAATGTGCACGGTACTGATTGTACTTAAATAAAAGGCACTTGCAACATTTTATACATCCTTAACCTCACACACTGGGTTAAAAGTGGCCGTTGGATCCTTGCAAAGCTAAAATTAAGATTTACCAAGACTGAGACGCTGAATTCAGTTTGGATTATCTCCTTCCACCAGTAACACTGGAATAAAGCCAAGCTCGTTCTTTGGGCTGGTCTCTCTTTTCCAGTTAACAGATAAGCTAATGCAAAGTCACATGTCAATTTTCTGCAACCCTCCCTGGTCCAGTTCCTATGTTGACCAGCAACTATTGTGCTCCTGAGTCTGATCCTGAGTCAGCTGGTGCCTCTTCTGCTCTTCAATTAATCAATGCTTTTTCCTGATTCTGAGCCTGCTTCATGCTTTTTCGACTCCAGGCCCCAAGTCCCTTCCAGGTGATCGATGCCAAGTGTTACGACATTAAGAATACCAACACTGAACCTGCTTTGTACACTACAACTCATGACATATGTGTGTGTACATGCAGGCAATATATTTAAAAAGTTATTTAGATGATAGAAAAAAAGAAAAATTGCCTCTTTTCCTCTTAACAATGATATAAAATAATGAGCTAAAATGTACAAAACAATGCCTACATCTACTCCAGAGTTTTGTAGATAAACTTCTTCCTTGCAATCGCTTTATTTCAAATATATTTTAAATTATTTTTAGGTGCTGTTTAATGCAGTAAGTTTGATCTAGGCGTCATCCAGAGTTCACATTTGTTTATATCCACTTTAAATACACATCTTTTTTTTTTGACTGTCCTCTGCCCTCTGTTGGCTATGAGACAAACAGTACATCAAATTTTACATGAAATCATTTCCTTTTTCAGTGGATCATTTCTTTGAGCTGCTTCCAGGTTTTACAACATTCACGGCATATTGATGTCTTAGCATGTGCACAACTCTGGCGTTTAAATGGATTCTCTCTAGTTTAGTTTTTTTTTTCTTCTTCTCTTTTGAATCCAAAATGTGGATGTTGAAAGTAATTTGTGCATGTACATGAAAATCCTGACAAGTTCTTCACAGGAATACAAAGCAGAGCTTGTTAGGATATTATCGAGGTGTGCCCATCGACATGAACACTGGAGTGAATGTACAGACATTGATGATTGTATGCAGCCATAGTCCTCTCAGTCCAAATTTGATATATTGCAGTTATTACCTGATAAAATTCTGGCGTCAGAGATGATACACATAAGCTCTTATGGAGCTGTAAAAATGGCCACCAGAAAGCAAGTAATCACAGTAACTGCTCTGCTTCTGCCCTCCAGTGAGTAAAAACAGAGATGGAAGGGAATTATCAGCGCGCTGAGCAACACACATAATGTTGAGACCAACCACTGCTCCCATTAAAAGTCTTTACTTGACTTGGTCAATATGGTGTGTTCACTCTTCATAAAATTATGGAGTAAATATTTTGTATTACATATTAGAATGACTTAAGCATGCCCTGTTCATATTGTATATGAGATAACAGATCTTTATTAATGTCGTAAAGTGATGGCATTTAATGTTGCTTATTTTTCCGTATGCCGGAAGTGCAATAATATAATATAATATAATATAATATAATATAATATAATATAATATAATATAATATAATATAATATAATATAATATAAGTTAGCCCTCTATAAGGGCTTATGGAGCAGCAGCTTTTTCATGTATTACTATAAAAAATTATATCAGACTAATAAACATGCAGTTTTATGTTAAAATGGTCACGGAGCAGTTAAAAATGCTGAAATATCCTCAGACTGAGAACAACACAACATAATTTTAAACGTTTTTTTTTTTGCATTATTTTTCCTTATATGTTGGCTCAGATGCTAAGAAAAAACAACTTGAAGTCAAATTAACCAACCACTGCTGTGCATCTGTCCATTTATACTGTATTGCAGTAGTTGTTCACATTTGTACTGCTGAAAGAGATGCATCGTCAGATGATTACTGTCTAAGAAAATCACCAGAGGGGTCATTCACACATGCAACTGACAACTTCAGTCCCCACCAGTTTAAAGTGCCAGTGGCATGAAATTACTGGCGACTTTTGGTCCCTTTTTAGTCAGACTCTAAGTACCTTAATACTGTTTGAAAGGATCTTTCGCCGTAACTCAGACTTGTCATAGAATAGCAGGCGCTACTAGTTAGCACTACTGTTAGCACCAGCGTACAATGACCGAGGTTTGGTGGGCAGGACCAGAAGGCACACTTGTTACCATGTGCTTCTGTTGTCCATGAGTCTCACGAATAGGGGGCGGAGTGATATGGAGATACCTGGAGACATTTACCGATACACTCAACAGTAACCTGCAGACACGTGCCTCCCCACACACTCACGTTTGAGTAAGAAAAAAGAGTTGCTGTGCTCTGTTGAACACGGCTGCACGTCAGGCTTGAAGAAGTTCGTATTGAGCCTCTGTGGATCTATACAGGACGTACGGCGGTAACAGTGTCACGAACCTCACACAGACGCAGATGCGTGAGTATGAATAGAGTTTAAGAAGAAAACAGCATCAATTCCAGCAACAAGTTTCCCTGAATTATTTACTTCACCCATGACCCGAATTCAGTTAATAGTTCATACTAAAGATACATTACACTAGTTCTGCACGTTAGATCAGTCTCCGTCTGACCGGGGCGGTACAGAAACAGTGATGATGATGATGATGATGTTGATGAAGGACTGATTGCAAATCCAAGTCTATGTGCGCAGCCGAACACTTGCTACAACAGGAAGAATTATAAACTGGACTCATCACAAACATCAGTTTCCCACGAGATAAAAGATACGAACATGATGTGAAACGTTTATTACAGTAGAAACTTTGTGCTTCTTCGTGGTGGCTGAAAGCTATTATAACCTCCTGAGGAGGAGACGGAGCTGCAGGGAGATTTTCTGTTCGTTCGGTCGGCACATTCCTGCAGAAATGAAATCATCCACAAGCTTTTCAGTGGGAAGGACAAAAAGATTGCTGTTGTCCTTCGTACGGCAGGTACAGAGCAGTTCTGATGCCAACTGGACGCCATGCTGTCGGTTTGCTGTCGTAGGTCTTGGAGGGTGCGACTTGGAGAGTATAGTTCGGGGGAGGGGGGTAATTGGCTGGAAGTCAATGGTGTCACAAGTTGCACCAGGAGTAAAATATGCCAAACTGCCAATCAGCCCATTTGTGAATGCTAACTTCGCCATGTAGGCAGACACATCCAGGGAAAAAGGCAATGCAAATCTATAACTTCACCCCTTGGGGGACATAAGCAGGCTGAGGAAACTAAAATATATGATCAAAAACCTCAAAAAATGCAAATTTCATGCCAGGGGCATTTTAAAGAAAGCCATACAGGTGTGAAAGTGCCTGCAGTCCTAGCTGAAAACATATTTGAAAGATGAAAGTTCACACATGCAATTTATGGAAAATCATACATGGAAAATCAAAATATTTCACTTTGATATCATTTGTGTTCTGTTGTTCAGTAAGAATAGCTAGAAAAGCAAGCTCCTATGAAGGCAAAGACCGAGCTTTTAGAAAGCTGATCCACACCCACATCCTATGGCTTCTTACCTTTTTTCAGGAATAAACACCATCTAAGAGTATTTAAACTGATAGGTCTGTATTTCATGTTTGATGTCTTCGCTGAGCTATACAGCATGCTATAAGGCCTGAGGATGTGGTTGGCTGAGATATAACAGTATCATATTCCTGAGGGGACTTCAGAAACAGATGGCTCCTTGAGTGGAAAGGGTCAGCTGACCACTTTCTTGCTGATTTCTTGGCTTTGCTGTCATGCAGATCCCAAGCTCAGCAATAAGCAAGTGGTTGGCCTGTGCCTTGTGTACAACAGCACACTGTGGTTTGTCCTTGGTACAAGTACAGGATATGAAAAACCACATCTTACCCTAATCACACACTTTGAATGGTCTCTTCCCCTCAAAAAGCTTGGGGGGAAAAAAAGAACAATTTTCACAGATGTTGAGATAAAGAGTTTTAAGTGTTACGAGCTTCAAGCTTTTTTTCAAATCCAAATATCTTCGAGTGGCCTCGCGTCTGTAAGGCTGGCAGGGGTTGTGTCATCTGTAAAGTTTGCCAGGTGTTTAGCACAATCAGTGAAGTGCAGGAGGGAGTAAGTGAACACAACCCTGTGGTGTACCACAGCTAGCTGCTGCTTTTTGAGTGAGAAGCCAGAGAAACCTCATGAAATCTGCGTTTCCTCCAGCACAGAGGAACACTGGCTATCTTTCTTTCTTGTGTTTGTCTGGTATTCCTCCTCACCAAATGCTGCCTTTACTGATATAACATCCTTAGGGCATCATACAAAATCAAAGCCACACAAGCTGGCAGATTCAAAAGCTTCTATCGAATGAGCAAAAAGCAATGGCACGAAGTTTAGGAAAAATAGAGAGAAAGATGATGACTAAGCAGGGGCACTAATAACACCGTAGTAGCCAAGACTGCCACAAGAATCTCTGAGTCAGTTTTAGTGTTTATCTTCACTTTAACCAGAAAATATTCAGTTGAAATATAATAATGTGATGTGCTGTGGCAGTCTCTCCTGTATTTTGCTTCTACTAAATCCAAAGATTTAAACTTCACAATAACAACAAACTGAAAGAGAATAATATCAAGATGGCTTCAGCTCAGTACTCGACAAAACTCAACAGACAGCCAAGAAGTGAGACACTAATAGTCATCTGTTGGATTCAAAGTCTCTATGTTGCAAGCAGATGGCAAACACCCCAGCTTGCTAAAGCACTCAATCACCTCATTAGACAAGTACCTCCATCTAATGTGCTTATAATGAAACACACTGCTGAATTCCTGTACGGGCACATCCTGTTGGATGTGCACGCTTTTTGCACAAAGTTTCCAATCACAGATGAACATCAATGTCTAATTACACGTATCCAACTCTCATATAATGCAAATATAATTCAATTTAGAGCCCCCACGTGAGCCAACAAAGTGTGTGTGAGAGCGAGTATGACAGCGAGGATTAACATGCGGCTGGTAAGTGAATCATTTAATCCAAGGCTTAAAGACAGCTGGTTCTGCAGAGAGCTGAGACAGAACTGCAGTCGGCTGGCTGAGGCAGTGGAGGAAAGAAAAAGGACTGACTGACAGTGAGGAAAGATTTAAAAATGGTACCCCTCACCTCTAGATCTTCAACACTAAGTGACCTAGACATGCCTGGTTAATGGAGCTTGCCATTTGGTCAATCCTGTTAAATATGGAGCAATGAGAGAGGGAAGGATGGGAAGATTGTGGGAGACTTGGTAATATAGGGGATTGATCTGAGAGGCTGCCACGCTGGAGGTAACTGACAGAGACACCAATATAATGTAATGAATTTAATGACTCAAGCAGTGCGCATAGGCCAGAGTGACCTAATGATTACACGGGGACTATACTGTGACAAAAATCCTGAATCTCAGAACCACAGGGGAATCATTTCTCACAGACATTTCCACAAAGGATTGGGTCAGTTTTAATTAAACAGTACTTTCATAGAAAAAAAAAAAAAAAAAAATCAATTAGCTAAAACATGACTTGTACATTGAGAACTAATACAATACTTAATGAATTCGTTCTTTATATCTTAAATATTGTCAGTCTCTCCCAGACAATTTTTTTCATATTCTGGGCTACAATAAATCTTAGACATTTAAAAGTTCATTTAAAAGTATAAAGGTGACTATTGGGATGTATTTATTTGCCTGCTCGGGGCCTGAAATTCCTTGTGGGATTGCGCATAAAATCATAGATTCCCGCAAACCTCGCTCCGATAATGTGGGAAAGTCCCACTTACAATTGCAGCGACGTAATGTGCAGCGAACGTTTGCATTGAAGCCAGAAAATAACGTACAATAAAGGGCTCAACACACGGGAGGCGACGTCGCTCTTTCTCCATTCATTTCCTATGTAGGCTAAGGTGTGCGAAGAGGTTTTCGCCTCATCGTGCACCTTACATAGGAAATGAATGGAGGAGCGACGTTGCCTCCTGTGTCGGCCCTTTAGTATAGCGCACACCCCCCTTCTCTCTCTCTGACCTGTCAGATGTCGCAGCTTCCCTCTTGTTGACAAACCAAACATTGTTGGCGGATTTCCCGCCGGTAAATCGATATTGCTGGTTATAACTTAAGTCTAACTTCGGGTCACCTGAAGGGAAGCTGCTCTGGGCAAACACCAGTAAAGACCTGCACTGTGGCAGTGCTGGTGTTGGTCTTGTTGAAAACCCAAACCCTCCAGATCCTCAGGTAGCACAGCTGGTAACATTACCAAGCAGCCCAAAGAAAAGTTTTGGGCTAACTGCCTCAGGATATAGCTATCTGTGGAGACAAGCTGCTCAGTTTAATGTTGGTGTGATCAGCTGATGAGACCAACATCAGCGCCAGCACCATTTCTCACACAGCAGCTGAAGAGAAAATGTGAGGTCGATTCATAAATAAGATAACATTAACAGATGTTTTAACATTATAAATATATTTTATATTTTTGATGCATAGGCTAAACAGCATTAAACATGCCATACTGTATTAAAAATCAGAATTTAGTATTATTTTGGAAAAGGAAGCTGATTTTGGGCATGTTTCCTCATCATTTTCTCACATGGCCATTGTGCTTAACTTGTTCTTATTTATCTTAGCTTCTTTATTGTATTTTCTGCATTTTTATTGTTTTTCCTATTAAGTAGCCTGTCTTTGGGTGTTCTGAAAGGCATTATCAAATAAAATGTATTATTATATTCAATAAGTTTCTCACAGTTTTCTAGCCTTACATGTAGAAGATGACCACAGGATGATCCATTTGATGTCACATTGATCCATTCAATATCTTGGGATGTGAAAACGTATGTTCTCTTGGGGGTCGTGGCTCAAAAAGTTAGAGAACCACTGACACAAATGATAAGACCAAAATAAAGCTGTTCAGGAACTCTAAATCATGTGATTTTAACAGAACTTTTATAAAATGCAAGAGATTACGTAGAAGAGAGAGAAGAAAATAGAGCTGGAACAAAGAACCACAAAACCACTTATTACTCTGATGCAGCTCAAAGATGCAACAGATTACAGCAATATATGCTTTTTTATACCAAGTTGGTTAAAACTGATTATAGCTGGTAAAGAGAATGGAGACAGGACAAGAGAGCTGTCTAAGATGGCAACTAAGGACGAAAAAGATAAATTAATGCTCCTTATTAATCTGAGGTACGGGTAGGAGACCTGTGGTGAAGCGCCCTGTGAATATTTTTTAGCATTGTTAAGCTAATTTAAAAATATTTTCTCTCATCAATGTCAGTTTTTATGTCAATTACATATTTGATATAAAAACAAATTAAATTTGCATATATTTCTGATCAAAAATCAAAATACAAACTATACATGTCCATTGTAAGTAATATTTTTCAAAATTTTTAAACTTGATCAATAATTTACTGTGAATGTGATCAATAAGAACTGTGACTCTCTGAAAAATAGGCTGTGACGTGACACATATTTCATTAAAGGCTGAAAGATTAGGAATTTTTCCATCATACTGTATATCTAAACCATGTGAATCCATCCTAACAGCATGGCTTCGCAGGGGGAAAGTTCAGGTGCGGAACTGGCCTACCTGCAGTCCAGACTTTTTACCATCTGAAAAAATTTGGAGCTCCATGAAATGAAAAATCCAGCAACAAAAGCTCAGGACTATTGAGCCACTAGAATCCTACATCAGGCCAGAATGGGACAGCATTCCTTCCCTAAATGTCCAGCAGCTGGTCTTCTCACTTTCTATGTGATTACAGACAGTTGTTAAAAGAGGAGATGCTACACAATGCTAAACATCATCCTTGATGTTTTTCTGCCGTCAAAATCAAAATGAGCTAATATTTCACATCTCTGCCTATGTCACAGTTTTTATTAGTATTTATTTATTTTTTGTCTGATTGGTCTCAAAGTTGGACGTCACACAGGCTGTACATTTACATAATCTGAGCACATATCATACCAACTCGACAATCAACACCTCGACTTTGTGTCAGGATGCTCTGTCTTCCATATCTTTTTTTCTCTCTTTCATGAAATACAACCACATAAAATACAAAAGGAGCTCTTGTTCTTGCTGGCAAAAGGTTCACATTATGTTTTCTCGTGCACATGTGTTGAACACATCTGCTTCTGCGTCCCCTTAGTTCTGAAAAGGAATATGTACAAGCTGGCTATCAGCTTACAATCTCACAGGTGATGATTCTTAGAAACCAGATGGAGACTCATCAATTATTTGTTTTGTGTTGAATTTTGAATTTTGACTGGAATCGATTCGTATAGTATAAAGTCAAATCATTGTCAAATCATTAGTGAATCGCATCGCAAGGAAGCTTCACTGTATCGTGAATGTATCGTATCGCTGGCAGCGTATCGAGATGCATATCGAATTGGCCTCCTTGGTGGGGATTCACATCCCTATTGTACTCCAGAGCTGCTGGTTGAGCTTTGTGTGTGACATCAGTAACCAATGACAGCTTCTATTCAGCGACTCACTCGGATCAGACTGGATGGAAACTTTTTTGTGACGTTGTAGATATTTACATCATCCAAAGCCATTCAAGAATTTCTTTTGAAAAAAATTTTGATAAACATCAGATAATTAATCAGGGTCAATATGGATTTAGAAAAAAACACAACTATATCAATGGCAAAAATTGAAGCGATAGAGGAGATCACAAATGCCTTGGATAACAGAGAATATGCAGCTGGAATTTTTATCAATCTAAAAAAGGCATTTGGCACCATTAATCACTCAATCCTTAAAAAACTTACACTTTACAGTATAAGGGGGGTTGCTGGGGAATGGCTGAAAAGCTACTTAACAGGAAGACTGCAATATGTTAAGATTGGACAATACTCATCATCACATCTTGGCATTACTTGTGGTGTACCTCAAGGGTCTGTTTTGGGACCCAAACTGTTTAACATTAAATTTTTTTTAAAGTATTATACAGCAACAATTATATTTAAGCATTTAAAAATTACTACCCAGCAATATAATTTTTAATTTATTATTATTACAGTATGGGAGAACCCCCATAATCTGAGAGGATATGGAGAATTTAAATTACCTAAATTTTAAACCACCCAAAAGCTTTTCTGGGTGTCTGTATGTGTACTAAAACTTTGGAACAGTAAATATTCACCACAAGCAATGTCCAGATATTCAGAGATTCTAACTGTTATGCAAATATAGGATCTGGTCACAGTATGAAAACAGTGCGTCCCAAGCAAAATATGGTTTGATATGTTGTCTATCATGGTTCTGGTTCTGTCATTTAGAATTTTGTACAGTGCTACTTCTCATCAGCAGCAGCTGGTTACATATATATTATACTTTGATTTTATATAATTTGATTCACAGTTACCTTCGAAAGAGTTTCATTTTCATCTGGGATTTTTTTTGTTTTGTCTGCTTGACTCTTTATAATATTTATCTCTTTTTTACCTTACTCTTGAAGTTTACAAGAGCACTGAGTGTTCGAACCTTCATTATGTTTAGATGTTTATGAGAACTGAGGTAGGATTACAATAAATTTTCTTCTTCCAGTTCCTTTTCTGGCATGTGACAGGCTGAAGTACTGTGCCACTGTACTCACTGAAAGATGATGCTACACTTGCTCTAAATAAAATAAATGAGTAAGGAGGGCTATTTCAACTGGTTCTGTGCAGCAAACCATCAGCTGCATGAACGTCACGTGTTTAATATTGATGCACACATTGCACACACCAACCAGCAGGCAAGAGGAATCTTTATGATGAATCAACGATTTAATTCAAACTCAGAAATTTCTGCAAACATGAGTGGGAATTTTATCATTTGTCATAGCAAAGCCTTGTTTTTATTGTGCTCTTGTTTTATTTCATTCAATAACTTCTATCCAGTGCTTCTTATTGTTATGATTTCCAGCAGACTGGACGCCTGTTCAGTATTAGAGCACAGTCTGATGGACATCTCACTCCACACATGCAAGCACTCCAGCATTGCTTTTCTGTCACGCTTTCCAGTGGGCTTTGTAGTATATGACACGCACTGAGGAACACAACAATGATAGAGTGATGTCTTCACTGGATATGTTTGGAGAAAAAAAAAAAAAAAAAAACTATCCTCTGCTCTTCTTTCATTTGATGGTCAGAGGAACTACTATCTGTCAATACATGCTTTTCAAGTTTTGCAAGAAGCTTTTCACACTATATAGTTTCCACAGACACACTGATGAGGACAAATCAGCCATGCGAGGACTGACTCTTGACTCTTCATCTCTGACTGTCACCACAGTACAGTCCTGGCCAAAGGTTTTGGCAGCGATTCAAATTTTGTCTTTCACTTTGCTGCTTTTGTTTCCATGTTGGTGATTCATGATGCTTCTGTTTTATTGTAATGAGCACGAAGATGAATATTTTGTATTTTGTAAAAGGGTTGATTTTACAAGTAAATTCACATGTTTATCCCACTCTTGGTCCTTTAAAATGATCAGCCAGCATCACTGAATATGGCAGCTGCAGTCACATGATCACTTTGAGTGATGCTAAATAGAAAACCCTTAAAGAAACTCAGACGGGCATCATTTCTTTGCCTAAAAATGGCATCACATGCAAAGAAATTTGCTGATAAAGCTATTGCATATGAAAGAACTGTGTACTGAATCATTAAAAACTTCAAGGTGAGAGGTTCAACTGTGCTGAGAACATCCAAGACTCATGCTTGCAAATGCTAAGATTGTCTCATCCTGAGGAGTTGTGATGAAATCAGCTTGCAGGGAGTGCAAGGTTTGCACAACAGTGGCAGCAGGCTTGTGTGAGTGCTTCTGTATGCACTGTAAGATGAAGACTTCTGGACAATGGCCTCATGTTGAGAAAGGCAGAAAGAAAACCACTTTTCTTCAAAAAAACATCAAGGGCAGACTGATCTTCTGTAGAAAGTACAGGGACAGGACAGCAGAAGAGCAATATAGAGTTATATTCTCAGATGAGACCCCCTTCCATCTTTTTGGGACATCCAGAAAATCGATTATCTGAAGAAGAAAAATAGAAAAAAATCCCCTCCCAAAAAAGCCAGAATCCACTGAGATATGCAAAGAAAGAGAAGCTGAGGCAGACTGGACCTGGTTGCCCTGCGACTTATTTTACCAATCCAAGTCACAGAGTAGCATGAATTACTTTTAGAAAAAGTTGGCTTTCCAAAATAACATTTTACCGAATCCTTTACTCCTAGAAAGATGCTGCTGGTGTCCATGTTTTTCCTTTTCATCTGTATTTTTTCTAAAGACCAGTGAGGACTTGAGCCATTTTTAGCTCAGATTATGCATTTCATTAAAAGTTAAAAGTCAGTGGAGGAAGAGAAAAGAAAAAAAAAAACAGACTCTGAGCCTTTATTTATGGGGTTTTTATGTTCCTTAGGTCCCATCAAAGTACAGAAATCAGCATTTTACAACTCCACATTACAGAGGTGTCAGTTTTTCCACAGCTGTCAGGAGTCCTGCGGACTTCTGATGAACACTGGACAAAATTATCCAGCGAATGGCATATTTTATGTCAGCCCCCCGAGGGGGATTCACACAGAGTGCGTGCAGTAAAAATAAATCAGGCTCAGTTTGAAGATAAAAAACTGAAGGGATTTTTTTCCTTTCTTTTTTTTTTTTTTTTTTTTTTTTGAGTCAATTAGTTCATGCCCCTGTAACTGAAGTTTTATTTTTTTTTCACAGGCTGAAGATTCAGCGGCTCCACTCGGGGAAAAAGCCCCCCAACCTTCTTTGAAGTTCCTCTCTCTGTGGTCGGTAATGTGGCATGGCACTCAGCCAAAGCCCGTAAACAGAAGGACTGAATAACGCCTGCCCGGTGTCCCTGCTGAGGCATTCATCTCACATGCCACAATGAGACAGAAATATGCAAAGTCACACACATACATATGCATATAAGCAGACACACACACTTGACTTCTTGACAGATCTGCTCAACTATCAACATGTGCAGCTCTCTGCTGAGAATAATTTCTAACTTTTGAGTGTGGGTTGAAGAGGGGGAATCTGTGAGTGGGTTTCAGTCTGAACAAAGTGTGTGAAAGTCGATGTTTGATGCGTTTCTTTTCTCCTTGTCTTTGTGTAGGTTTATTTGCTCATAAAGCTTTCATGTGAAGGAAAGTATGCATCTCTGCCAGCTTCAAGTTCAAATAAACTGTGGGAATATACATGGGTGTATTTATGGATGGTGTATGTAATTTATAGGCTGGAGGGTTTAGTAATGGGGGCAGTACGTGATGACACATGCTGAAGGGTGGTGGCAACTGCTTGTATAAACAAAGATCTTGTTCCAGTTTGGATTCTCCATCCCCATAAAAACCTAGAAAATAATCAAATGAAAATGACCATGTGTTAAATTATAACCCAAAAAATGTATTTTGGGTATGTTACAGTAGCATATTAGCCAGAAAGTCCATTTTAGGAAATGCCAAAGCACAGACGAGAGGTTTACTCCACACCAGAATATGCAAACCATAATTGTGCATGCTCCCCATAACACTGTGCAGGTTCTGGTAGGACCAAAGAGCAGGTAGTTAAATAAGATCCTAGTACAAAAGCAAAAGTCTCTCTTTTTTTACAATACTGTATTGGGTTATGCTTTGAATTGTTTCAACTTCAGCAGGTACATTACCAACTAAGACTAGAGTGCAGACCTCCATCAAGCAGCTCAGTTCCCCCCATGTGGCCCTTGCTCCCTCCAGTCAGTAAAAGACAGTCTAACTAAAGCTCCTAGATCCAGACTGTTACGGCCGCCCAGATTCAAAACCCGTTTGTTTTTTATTTTACATGCAATCCTCCTGCTCAGTCCCTCTGTTCCCATTGGCCTGGCTCCCCACCACCATCTCCTCCCTCACCTCCTGATTGCTGATCAGTCTCACCTGGAGCAGCTGGCAACTATAAAAGAACCTTGGAGCCCTTCAGTCAGTGGCAACTGTTTGGCCTGGCAACAGTTGTCCTTAGTTTATGTTTTTGGTGTCTTTAGCTTGAGTAACTTTGTCTTTAGGTTTTGATTTCCAGGTGTTTTAGTTTGGTTAATGGTTTAGTTGCTAGATCCCCTTTTCATTTTCACTGATAGTTTGGAGTTGGGATAGCTAGGTCCTTTGTTGTAGTTTGGTTTTGGTTATAGGTCTTAGTTTATGGTGCTGCTTGTTCCCTTTTTGGTTCCTAGCCTAGGTTTGTGTTTTTCCCCATTTTTGTTTCCCTTTCAGTGTTAGGCTTTGTCTGTATTTTTATTTGTTCCTTTGAGCAGCATCGCTAACCCCATCTCCTTTTCAGTTACAGTTTTCCAGGTTTTTGTTTATGCTTTAATTCACCCCTGAACAATAAAACATCTTCACTCCACCTTTCAACATCTTGAAACCAGTCTTTTATTTGCGTACTTACCCCTAGCAGAGCTGGGATGTAACACAGACGGTGATCCTGTTCGACACCAACATCCAATCAAGTCTCCCTTGTACTGTCATTAACATTTCCTAAAAATTTAATCTGTCTGTTAATCAGTTATTTTGCTAACTAACAGACAGACAAACACCAGCAATTATCTCCTTGGTTAAGGTAAAAATGACTTTCCTCAACTTCCATGTCTACTCTGAAAGACTCGTTTATACTCTTTGCAGTCTCGTGAGTTTCTTTAGCTCTTACTGTTTTGTTGTAAAGTAATAATAAAAATCTATTCTACCAGAAAAAACTAATAAAATAAAAATGAACTGCCTTTGTTTGAACTGACTCATGAAGGTCCTTGTAGTTTCTATTAAGATTAAAAGGGCTTTCTAGTGAAGTACTTAATCTTCCTATACTGTATCTATCTTCCTATAGCCAGTAGTCGAGTTGAGGGGGGGTGAGGGGGGATGGCATCCCCCTGAAATAAAAACGATCAAAATCATCCCCCCTGTAAAACTGCCATCCCCCCATTCCATCCCCTCCCTTATTACAGTAAATCCTGGAAATATAACCAATACTCATATAACCGTTTCATTATCAGAAAATAGTACGGATGTTGAGTATAAGAAGTAAAATCTGAGGGCACAGGGACACACACACATGCAATGACGCAACATGATTGGCTGATGCCCGATGCCAGAGGGAGCTGCACAAGCCGCAGCGGAGAAGGACTGTGCTGCAATGTCAGCACGGCCAAACGAGCGGCTGGACAATACGATATCGGAGAGTATTTTAAAAAGATGATAGTCACAGATGAGCAATGACTCAAGACTCAGAATCGCAATCGTTACTTTTGATCATTCTATACAAAAGTCACTAAACTCATCACAAGTTGCACAATAACAGCACAGCCAGTGTTAGAAATTAACACTCGTCAGGCGCCAAATGCGAGTTAATTTTTTGGTGAGTAAATCTCAGAGGTCTATCCGCCACATGGTGAGTAAATGTTTCTATCAAATTATTCATGTTTTTAAATCTTCATTTTGTTGGATTTCTTCTTTATGTTGCTACATGTTTAATCGATGCGCATATTCATAAACACACACAAACGCACCTTCGTGACATGAGCATGAGACCCAACCCCCGCCCCCACAACGTTACCTCCGTTTACTAACAACTAGTGATTAGCTCAGGCTGATTAAGTGGCGCGAAAATGTGGTGACTTTTATCAGGAGCTGGTCAGCCTTCCATAAGAAATCACGGTGAACTGGAGAATAAACCAGCAGATTTACACGCCAACCAGAAAGTTCAGTGAGAAGCGGCGCTTTGGAGACGTTGCAAGACACCGGCTGCACTAGTCAGGGTCCGCTCCATTTACTGCCCTGGTGACTGAAAGGCGAGTCAGGTGGGCGGAGTTTCACTCATCCGCTCAGATCCGACGTCTTGTTGTTCCATCTTGATAAATAACGTTGATATGCGCTTTTATTGAAGCTCAGTATTTAAGTGTGAGCATTAAAATGGTTCCTGGAACAACTTGGGTCGAATCCTGACTGTTCATCTGCAGCAGCAACATCGTGTCACAGTCCACCTGCTTTACACTGTTATTGTCCTCGTTTGTCAGAGACCTCCAATGGATCTCTGTTGCACTTAGACTACAGCCTGAAACAGATGTGTGCAAACTTATCAGTTAGTATAAACTTTTATTCTTTTTAATTATCATTTTTTTGTTAAAGAATCTTTCCATCTGTAAATGATTTCCCCTCCATTTAAGCAGCAAAAAGTTGTGAAGGAGGTTTCAAAACACTGAAACAAGTAAAAAAAAAAAAAAAAGACTGGGAGACACTGTCAGATCTCCTTATTGTTCATCTGTGATCTCCAGAGATCAGGGAGTAACTATGCTCCCACCAGGCTGTAATGCTGCAGGACTGTCAGGACCAGGAGGCCAGATTTCATGGACTGTGTGAAAACACAAAATAGAGAACGAGGAGTCTGACCAGGAAGTTTCAAATTAATGAATTCAGAAATGACCAGTTTACTAAATACAAATATGTTTTTCTTGTTCTAGTTTTTTTCAGTTTGCATCCAGTATAGTCAGTCAGTCAGTCACGTTCTGTACCGCTTATCCAGTTCAGGGTCACGGGGGCATCCAGTATAATACTGTATTAACAGCCTAAAGATATATGTGTGTGTAAAATGGTTGAATATTTTGGCCGGTAAAAAATATGCTTGGACGGTAGATTTTAAAGAGAATCTCCAATGAGTTTTTCCATCCCCCCTGAAACTTTTTTACAACTCGACTACTGCCTATATCAACCTTGGGCTTTACCTCTTTCCGGATCAACATGGTGTTTCTAAGGCGTATTTGGGGTCTATTCCTCTATTCTCCTGACTGATGACCGACAAAGGTGTAGCTTACCAACGTCAGCCGATGGGTTCAACAGATGTTTATTTAATGGAGGTGAGTAAATAAGCCTGTAGCGACGCGTCAATGATGTCAACTACTCGGCTCTAAAAATCGTCAATGTCAAATCCTGTTATTGACACATGAACACAAATAATAAGCTAAATTAACAAATAGATCATAAAGATATAGCATTTCTCTCACCTCTAAGAAAATAAGACTCTTGAAAAATAAAAATAAAAAAGCTGAACTATGCTGTTAACCAAAAATTTAATTAAATGGGTGCCTGGAGGTCATACGTATGAATGTGTGTGAATGGTTCCGGTGGTGGTTGGAGGGGCCATAGGCGCGAAATGGCAGCCACGCTTCTGTCAGTCTGTCCCAGGGCAGCTGTGGCTACATTCGTAGTTTACAATCACCAAGTATGAATGAAGAATGAAAGAATAATGGATCAACTGTAAAACGCTTTGAGTGCCTTGAAAAGCGCTATAGAAATCTAATCCATTATCATTATTATTATTAAGATATGACGTGAAAGTGTCGGGGGAATATAATGTTTTTGTCCTGGTATTTGTTCGGTTGCAAAAATCAAAACATTAATGCATGTAAACAGTTGAAAATGGTGAAAATAGGACAGTAGGTGTGACTGATCTTCACAAAACCCTCTCAGATAACTTATTCAGGTTCAGATTACATTATTTATTTAGTCTTTCACCATGGTCACCGTGTAGGATTAAACCACCGCGATGGCAAAAAATATTACGGTGTTCTAATCGGGTACTAATACCTGCATCACCGCCACGATCGGCTGCATCACAACACTGTAAACTGTAAACACTGTAGCTGTGTGTGACAGCCGTCCTCTGCTCAGACAGGAAAATTAAAAAAAATAAACTGATGGTGGAGCCGTTTACAAACATTCACGCGGCATAGCAACGCATCCCGGAGATTTAATACGAAGTACGGGGGTTGTAAATCAGATGGCGTTTGAGTTTATACCGTTAGCTTGTTCGCAGTTAGCTAGTCTGTCTACTGTTCACCACGATCTCATACACAATAAAGCACAATGTTACACAAGCAGCGAAACTTACCGACAGCAATGCGTGTTCGTCCGTAACAGTTGGAATCGCCTCCTTTCCAAATGTAGTGATGATGTCGTCTTTGCCTGGTTTAATCCCAAACTAGTAAAAGTTGCTCCTGTATGGAGGAGGTGAGGACGACACCGGAGCTGAACTGAACCTGCTGCAGGCTGCAGATTGTAATGGCCTCTTTTGGTTTTAACAAAGAGTCTAAACGAAAGTTTAAGCCGCTTTCTAACTCAGGTTTTTCAGGCAAATTTTAAATGAGGTCCAACACGAATAATATCCATGTTTTAACAAGAAAAATGCCGTTTCCGGGTGATGACTCCCTTGCCAAGCTAGTGTAATGGTAATAGAAATATGACACAGCGACGAAGCGTTGGTATTTTTTTATTCGTCATCAAAATACAGATTTATTGAATATAACTTAAAATACAACGATCTCTGTTTGTTTCGTTAGATTACTTTCATTTTTATGAATGATATGAGTGTGTATTTGGCTGTAGCCTGCAATACAAAACACAGGCTTTCTGTCCCCTGGTTGCGTGCGCAACTGCAATGTTTGTAAACGTGAAACCATCTATAGAGACTTTGCTTTTGTGCACAGTCCTCAAATAAGGAATAAAGTTATGAAAAGGAGGATCTGTTTGTTTTTTAAAAGAAGCACAGCAAGTAGAAAATATCTAATCAAAAGACTAAAAGTGGTGTAAAGCCCTTTCTGCAAGGTCCCACACCTTATACCTGCAAGAGAACTGAGGTAGGCAGACCACCATCTTCTCTCCATGTGACAGTCCTGCTTAGAGAGCAAGTGTCTGAGCAAGCTTCTCCCTCCCTGGATGCTATGAAAGGGCTGGAGTTCTGCCCTGACTCTGGAAATAGCCTTACTCTTTAGGAAGTCAGCTCCTACCACAGTTCTCTACCGGTGCCTCGGTCAGAGGGAGTTTAGCTTTTACCACAAAGCTCAGTGGAAAATCAGGGCAGTGCACTGTGCCGTGTTTGCAAAGCTTCACGCCCCATTGATATTGACCTCAACCTGCATAATACACTTGTGCATTTGGAGCAACAGCAGTCTGAAAATCCTTGTTTAATTGATGCAAATCTTAAGTGCAGAAAGTTACAAAAGCTTCAAGAATTTATCAATCCAGCTAGCACAAATCCCCACAGCACAATGGAGCATGCATACGATTGGGGATGCTGTCACCGTGAATGCAGCCAAAGCCATTTTTGTGTTCACACATGCAACATTCATGTTTTTGTCTACATCTCGAGTGTGTCTGACAACAAAAGCAGAACATCTCCTGAACTGTCAAAGAAACCTCTCACCTCGGAGGCGAACTTTGTCACCTGTTTCAGAGCAGCATTAACAGGGAAAAAAAAAAACCCAAAAACAACAAGAAAAGGTCTTCAAAGAGCAACAAACAAGTCAGGATGCTATTTAGAAATCCCCACAGCTCCAAGCGGTGAAAAGTACATCCAACACCACTTGGTGATGAGCAGTTATGAAAGGTTTTCTGAAAAAAAAGTGTAGCACCTGAGGGGCAGAAGAAAAAGGATGCTGCTGTGTGTGAGAGAGAGAGTGTGTGCGCTGCACCTGCAGGAAGACATGAAGTGTCTGGGTTTGTGCCGTTTCATTAGGGAAGAGAAGAGCTGCACTGTACTGAACCTACAGCAATAATAAGCCTGCAATGAAACAAGTCGACAGCCTGGCTGTGAATCAGCTGGACCCCTCCACAGCCGAACACCGAGCTCTTACAGCAAGAAGCAAAAACTTCAAGCTTGAAGAATGGAAAGAATAATTGGATAAAATAAGGGGCAACGGGTGTTTTCTTGCTTTTGCAATCTAATCCGGCTGCAGGGAAATGGGGTCACAATATGAACCCTAGCAGTACTCATGGCCTGCCAGGGACAAAGCTCCACCTCCAGACTAAAACAGGCAACTTGCCATTATATTCCACCATATGATTTACTTTATTTCTCTGCATACTTGCTATTCTGCTACATCTCCCTTTCTGGTGCATATCCATGCTGCATGTCAATGGCATCACAGTGTTTGTTCTCAACTCACCTCCTCTGGATAACACTGTGATGCCATAAGGTAATAAGATGCTTGTCTGGCAGAGCACAGCACAGCTGCATAGCTATGAAACTGTGTAGGCGAAAAATCCAAGTGGAGCTTGTGTTACACTCATGACAGTCTGGTAGTCAGGGGGAAATTATTTGGGTTCGGTGAAGGTTTTCCTTTTTTTTTTCTTTCAAGAACACAACAATGCTAAATATACCCAGCTGAAAAGACAGATTTTTGGCCTTATTAAGTACTCAAAATGAAAACAAGAACAAGCATGCAGGTTATGACAAAACAGAGATTAAACTTTATATATAGGACCAATTGTAGGGATGTTACCATTGTATTTTCTATCGCTTACCAAATACGACAACACAGCTTGTGGCATCTTAAGCAGCAGTGAAGATGTATTATATCTAATAAATATCTGATATGCATTGATCCCCTTTCTTGCGAGTTTGTCACCTAAATGTGATTATCTGCTGATGCCAATGCATTCCCATACCAAAACACTTTTAATTCAGAGAAAATATCAAATATCAGTTATAAAACTTGCTGTCCAGCACCTTCTGTTTAAAAAAAAATGCAAAGACACAGGCTGCAATCAGCAGTGTCTTTGAGGCATTTCCTGAATGGCAAACAATAACTCAGCTTCTCTAAATGCCAGGGGAATCTAACTTCTGATATCAGATAGAGGCGGATTATCCAGCACAGTGAAACTGTATTTGTTCTCTTTCACTTTAGCCTTGGCGTTGTCTGCTGAAACTTTACAGCATCGCTAAAATGTACCATCTCATGTGGCTTCTCTGCTGAAAATTAAGATAATAAATCAAGATAATATGATTTGCAATAAATAAAATTTGATGCTGCTTTGATATTTCACTTGCAAAACTCTAATGCACCGAGATCTGGTGAACTTTAAAGCTTTTGCGTGACTTAATGTTAGAAGCTTTGTTTTAGCTAATGCTGGATTAAAGGAACTCGTCATACAGTATAGCTCCTTGTGGTTGTACAGTGCGTGGCAGTGTAGGTTCGCCATGTTTCCCCTGGTGCTTGGCACAAGTATTTGGTATTTCTTGCAGAGTTATCTCTCTCATCATCGAAACGGTTCCAACTACTGTATAGCTCACATGCTGTTCTTTTTAGCCACGAGTTCTTCAGGATCCGCATTTCCGTTGCTCCTCTCGTTACCTTCAGCCATTACAACACTTGCTCCGTGTTCTGTTGACACAGCTATTAGGAGCTAGCATGGAAGGAGTCTGCTATACTTTATTTGGGCCTTGCAACATTTTTTTTTGTCATTTTGCATGAGTTGTAGAACCTAAGCACCACACTGGGAACTTGGTACTTGAAAGGGGCGTATAATATTTTAAAAAGAAGAAAAAACTGTGCCTGCCTGGATATTATACAACAACAGACATTTGACAGGTCACCAAAAACACATATCTGGCCAAAAGAAACAAATGGAAAAAAATTTAAATACAAAAATGAAATTTCAGTCACAAAACAACAAAACCGAAGTGATACAGACAGAGAAAAGATTATTGTGAACAGCAATACGCAACTACATTTGGACACCCAAGTTGCCAACCAAGTCTTAAGATGCAGCCCAAAGCGCACAAATCCAGGGAAATACTGACTTCATTCAACTTATTCATCACAGCTATTATTATCAACATGTTGAAGTGCAATGTTAAACATGGGTTTTAATATGAACTTTAGCCATAAAACACATGACCTCTGCAATACTAAAACAATTTGTATTATGAAGTTAAAAATGTTTTTCACATCAAGGCATTAAAATCTTGTAAAAACATCCACTCGAAGATGTGACATGAGTCATAATGTACTTGCTATATTTTTACTAAAACATAAAAATATGACCGTGTCAAAGTGACAGAGGCCATTCCACTGTAGAGGCCAGATGTCGCCAGTGTGTAGTGTTATAATAGAAAAATAATAACTGTGGATGTTCTGACACACATTCACCACTTAGTTTGGATAAATGTTTCTGCTGTTTACTCTCATAAACCTTCACCCTGCCAAAATAACAAAATTACCTAATTAATCCAACAGCAAATCCATCTGCAACACATATAATCTTCTATATACCAACAAACCTCCAAGACAGGACTGTTCAGCAGAAATCTCTTAACTAAATCTGACTGATAATACAGAAGGTAAAAATAGCAAAGATTCAGACTGATTCTGCACTCATTGAACAAGGAAGGAGACAGCATGATAAAGAGGAAAGAAAGCCTTACAGTCCTGGATGGTAATGGATGATAATTTTATCATGTCAACAAATAGTAATAAGAACTGTAGATATCCAGATCTAAGAAGCATATCAGCATTTATAGAGCTGCAGCGTTTCTGCTAACCTCAGCAGTATTTCAAACAACAGAACAGCTTTAAGCAAACACAGTTCTAAACAGTGTCGGGTGGCTTCTGCAGTGATGTAAAGCTGCACCTTCATTCTAATATAAAATGCATTAAAAATGCATGAAAAACTTCAACGCCCTCCAGCAACCTCTTGTTGATATATACAAGAAAATACACTGCAACAGATGGTATAAAGTTGTCCTTTAAATGTCTGGCCACTGAAAAAGGGAGCTGCTCAAGAGCTTTTGTTGTTGTTGTTTTTTAAATCTTAGAATGGAAAACCTTTCCAGCATTTAGTCCCCAACATGTACAGCAGCCATCACCAGCTATGTCCATACTGTAATTTAACAAAAGTGCAAAGAAAACTGACGCTAACTTTAGATGGTATATGAAATTATCAAAGGTAAAGTCTTAGCATGTAAAACATCTTCTATGGATAACGACTACATAAACAAATGCACCAATGGCTCCTCTTTGCAGACAATGCTGAAAAATAACCTGACATATGCTTACAGTTGTAGCCTATTTATTTAATTGTCTCTGCAGGCACTCCACTCTACTGTACACACTTAGTCTGAATAACATGAATGCATGGCTGTTGCTTTTGTTTCATTCATGGATTTTCTTTACATTCATTATGTGTGATGGCTGTTGCCTGTTTGACTAACAACCTTCCCTATATCGCAAGAAAATCTTTGGTCACTTGCACCTGACTGAGATTGGTTGTGGCCCGACACACCTTTGCTTTCCCTCCTGGTTGGCTGACGCCTCGTCCAATTGCTGTCGTAGCTGCTGGGCCCCCATAAAAAGACCCAGTTGTCATTCATCATGAGAGCAAATAGCTCATTTACTCCAGCAGGTCTGGGTTGGGATGGGACGGTGAAGAGGTGTAACCTTTACCCTGTAGGCTGCATATCGGCCAGATAGGGATAGCACCATCAGCTATGTATTAGCGTGATGTCATTGTGGTACAACACTTGCCTTGAATTATAATGAAGAAGAACGCAGCACAGAAAGTAAGGATTAGAGTAGCAGACATCCAGCAGTTTGTATTATTTCTCTTCGTGCACAGGAAGTAATAACCAATCAGTGAATTGCAGAATGCCAAACTGTCTTTTTGGATCATATCGGTAAGATTGGTACCCAAATGGAAGGGGCCCAAAGAAAATTTGTATAGGTCAAGTTGAATATTAGGGCACCTTTCCAGGTTTTGTCTATGGAAATGCAACAAAATGCCCCTCCAACAAAGGTCTGTCCTCTGCTTATGTTTGGACGTTTGGACCAATTGACTTTGACTGGTAATTTGTGATAAGAATGTTTTTGTGATAATTTCCCAGTGGTCTTTAAGACCCACAACTGAACTTTTAGCAGTTTTGTCAGTGACGCGCCCCCTATTGTAGGACTGGGCGATATTGCCTTTGAGTAATACCCCAATATTTTTATGGCATGTCACGATACTCAATATATATCTTGATATTTTACCTTAGTCTTGAATTAATGCTTTGATGCATATAATCACATCAGTAAGATGATTCTGTTTCTACATTAAACATTACTGTTCATACTGCATTAATATATGCTGATTTTAAATATTCATGCTAAAAGGGTGAAATCATAACGAAGCAAATTGACCAAAACTATATTTACTGAACAGTTAAAGCTTAATTACAGTAGTTAGTTGGTTGAAATTCTTCTTCCTCCATTTTTTTTTATAACTTGCGCTGCTGCCGTTACCTGAGCTGTGCCAGAGAACCTGCGAGTGCCGGGCACATTACGTAGCACATAGCACATGTGATGTACACTATTAGGAGCACTTGTTTTATCTCTCTGTGCACAGCAGTGCAGAGAGACGAGAAGTGAGAAAACCCCGCCTGCAACTTAAAGCTATTGAATACTCGAATGTGACGAATATGAGCATTTTCTATATCCCACAGGGGACTAGCTGCGATACCTCACCATATTTGATATATCGCCCAGCCCTACCCTATTGACAGCTAAACTAGCATCCACCTCGCATCGTACCTGTACTGTGAGCTCAATCCAGCCAGTAAAAGGCAGTCATATCTAGACTCTTGTTCCATCCCTTCCTCTCTTTCTTTTCCTCTCTTCCACTGGTAATGTTTCCTTGCATTTCTTTGCCAAATCTGACATGATGCAAAACAACTGCTGTGTTCTATTTGATTCATATCCGTTTGTTAGTAAGTGGTGCGGTGTGCAACCAATAGTTGGCTCCAACGTCACGGATGCAAAACTTACATAGTGCAGTTTCTTAGCCTTGGGACTCCACTGAGCAGTGACGGCTCGAAATAACGAATGTTGGTGTGCCATCATAATGAGTCACAAACGCATATTTTTTAAGGTTTAAAAGTTACGTTGTGGGTCTTTAAAACCACTTGTTTATTTTCAATTCTTTTGTAGCCGGCTATTAAAGGTCTTACTTAAGCCCCTTTCAGACTTGCTCTGGAAAGCGGTAATAGTGCAGACTTTGTCTTTCACACCGCTTGCATTCAGAAAAACGTTCCACACATAGCACACTGTGTTCTCTTTATAGCGTTAGGTTTGGCGTTATCAGTGTTGCTTACAGTATGTCTCTTGTACCTTTTTACAGCTGAGTAGACCATTTTCTTTTGTTCCCCTTAATTACTTGTTTGATTCATTGGTCTGGTTGACTTTGATTTGTATAGTTAATGTTTATACTGGGGTGTTTTTCTTTTGGTTTGAGCAGCACTACTTACCCCACCCCCCCCCCACCCCCCCCCCCCACCCCACATTAGTTCTTTGCCACTTGTTCGTTCTAACACTGTTTGTCAATATACAGAATTAACTTCTACTTCCACTTAAA
Organism: Atherinomorus stipes; assembly: GCA_023101725.1. Classification (NCBI taxonomy): domain Eukaryota; kingdom Metazoa; phylum Chordata; class Actinopteri; order Atheriniformes; family Atherinidae; genus Atherinomorus; species Atherinomorus stipes. The sequence goes on along the minus strand of JALJCO010000762.1, from coordinate 83,236 downwards.
AAATCTGCCTTGGGACTCTCTTTTGTTTGTCCCTGTCCCCTAGCCGAGTTAGGACGTAATAATGTGAGAGACTGAGTGAAGTCAGCATATTGTTAAACTGAATATTAAACAAGACAAGGACAGTGTGCTGCTCTGACACTTCATCGAGCGTTATCAGCTCTGGACTGACAAACCCTCCAGCACCAGGTGGGAATGTGTGATGATGTGATGTGAATGTTGGCTGGATTGATGACATATCATTCCAGGAGCCAGTTTGCACCCTGCTTTGCTCTTCACCAGCTTTCTTTTTCTATTTTATTTGTAAAATCTAAAGACATCAATACTGATATATGCTTCTCTTTTGAAAAGGCAGATCTGGGGCAAATGTTACACTGTGAAAGTGTGCTGGCATTAGCTTAACCTGAAATTGAGTAAAAAGAAAGAAAAAAAAAAGTAAAATTATCCATATGAAATTAATACTATGGGGAAAAGTCCATGCAGAGATGATCTGTTTATTTAACTTGGTCAAACCAAACAAGATCAAGGATCATGTTTAATTCTACCATCATCAGATTACTTTGACTAATAATGTCGTTAGTCTCCCTCTGCTACATGTAATTTCATCTTGGTGTAAAAAAAAAAAAAAAAAAACGGTGCAGATAAAGCTACATATTACAATTTACCTGTTTAGCTGGGGAACGTTTGGAGTTTGGTTTGAAGATTTTTCTCCAACTTATCAATCGTGATCAAATCACAAACAACAATTTATTTCCCTAGCCCTAGCAGAAGACAAAGGGACATTTTATTCAAATTCTGGTACACCAAACCAAAGTCAGTCCAATTGTTTTACAGTAGGTCTGAGGTGTGTACATATATGTGTGTGTGTGTGTAATAACCAAATGCATCCTAGTTGGCCTGCTATCATCACCATTATTATTCCTCTATTTACCTTCCATCCCCTCAGTTTGGATCTCTTTAGATGGACTAAAATGGATGAGGCCAAATTATCCTTGCATTTATTCAGATTGGATATAACATTTTTAAAAAGCTTCCTTCCAATTCAGGGAGCATACATCACCCTGAGATCACTGCCAGTGTTTCCCTCCTATTCATTCATTTTCAGTTGTTTTACACTTGACAAACACCACAGAGTCATTTATTTTACATGTAAGTGTACAAGCTGCTTGGCTCTTCTGTTCTTTGTTCAGGATTTTCAATGAGTTCTCAGTATTTGAAGAAAAAAAAATGTCTGATCACCAAATCACTTGTTCTTTGGCAAAGGATATCTAATTAGTTTAATTGTCACTTGGGGTAAGACATACTGAGAAATAACTCATTTTGTTTGTCTCCCTTGAGCTGGAAAGGGGAAAAAAAGACCCAGCAAACATCTAATTAGCCAGTGAATAATTGCTGAGCTAACAGGCACCTCAAGATACAATATTGAATGTAACTGTCACTCTCCAAATTATTGTGGCTATGTGCTGCGCGGTGGGACAAAGTGATTCGACTCTCTGTGGCAGAGACAGATTTTTACGCCTTAATGCTTATTGCATCCAAGCTTTTATTGTAATCCTAATAAACACATTACTCCCTGACACCAGCCAAACACATAGTCTTCCAGCTGTGCAAATTGTTTCTGGGTCTGACTTTCTTTTTTTCTAAATTTCAATCAGACTCTAAAAGAAAATGTGGCTTGAATGGAGAGCGTAGCCTCTTCAGGCTTGATTTCAGAGTATACTTCAAGCTCTCCATCTGAAGCTTTCTTCTCCCATGCTTCTGTATTATTTGCACAAACTGTCATTTAGTTTTATCCTAAATACGAAAATCTGGTATTACCTATCACTCCTCTGCTAATGTCAGAGATAGAAAAAAAAAATCCCTATGTATCATGCAACAGAGAAGAAACAGCTGATGTTTTTTTTTTTATCTCCAGCACTCCAGCATACATACACATTTATTCCAGTTCAACCGTTTTCAGACAGTACAGTGAAGGTCTCTCATTGGTTGGGACTTCTTAAGTTCAATTTAAGGAACAGAGAAAGGCTATTATTTTATTTTTCTTGTGTTTACTGTTAACAACTGATAAGCAGGGGACATACAAACAATAAAACATTCCAATAGGGCTGCAACTATCGATTATTTTTGTAATTGAGTAATCTAGCGATTCTTCTGACGATTAATCGAGTAATCGGATAAATTGGACATTTTGCAAGTTTTTTAAGTTTCATAACTTAAATTGATTGTAAGAGCTAGAATTTCAAGCTTTCAGAGTTCTACAGTGCTGAGTTTTCCCTGAATGCAGCACTGATGCCCCCCCCCCCCGTTTCTCAGCCAAAAACTTAATTGTTGCTTCCACATCTGCACATTTAATTCTGCTTTACTGAAATGGAAACAATTGGCCGTTCATTAGAGGACCTAAATACATATTCAAGTCCACAACACTTGCAGTATAAATGTATTAACAAGAAAGGATGATCAGCACCTGCTGAATCGACTCCCAGCAGTTTAAAAAAATCATTTATTTATTGTTATGAAAAATTAAAAAAAAAACTGCTGAGACCCTCTGATAGGCTTTTAACCTGGTATCACTGGTAACGTTTGATGTAGTTCAGCGACTGTAAACTTGAAGGGGCTTTTATATTGAAAGTCACCGGATGCTTTCTGCTACTTCTACGTCTGATTTCCTCCTATCTGAACTAATGAGAGCTGATTCTGGAAGCTGCTCTGTCAAAAACAGACTCGACGCCCATATTAAGAGGAGAGCTGCGACAGCGTGCTTCTGGCTCGAGCTGCGTGTCCCCGATGGCGACTAAGCCATTGATTAAAACGGTCTTGTTAAGTTTCGGAGGCCGCGCTGCACACGGAGCGCAGAGCAGACGGACCGGCTCTGAACTGCCTTTACTGACCAGACGCAGCCAAATCCACGGATTATACAAATAAATAAAGGACTTATATTATTTCTATGTCATGGATCACGCGCGTACCGAACCGCGGAGAGGGTACTGTGTTTCCTCTCTCTTTCGGTCCAGTTTGTAGGGTCCCACACAGTTTTTGCTCCCTCCACTTTAGTTACGTTATCACCATAAAGCTGTTATGTTCAACAGAAAAACCATCCGGGCGGATGCGCAAAATGCAAAGAGTGAATTTAACGAATCCTCGAGGCAGTTATTTTGCCTCGAGCAATTTTATGAATCGAATTACTCGATTTACTCGAGTAATCGTTGCAGCCCTACATTCCAATTATCATTACAGAAAGCATGTACACAACGCCCATCCCGCACTTCTTATCTCAATCAATCCCAAGTTTTTAATTCCAATACAAATAAAAGATAACTATGATTATTAATGACAAATAAAGTAAAACATGGCAAGGGTTTCATTGATCGGATGCATTCCCAGCTGCAGGATACATCATGTCAAACTCACACATTATGGCCCTTTCCTGAGAATAATGGAAACTATAAGCTGTCCTTCGAGCTTCTAAGGGCTGTTTTTTCACTGAAGTGACAAAAAGCCACCTTGCAGTCGGTAAACAATTTAAAACTGTTGGTTTTAGTTTTTACAAAGATGGCATTTTCCAAAGACGAGCACAGATTTCTAATAATCTTATTTGGAGGTATCAGGTTCAAGTATTTGACCAATTAACGTAGTTAACATCATACGAACCAATCACTGTGCAGGAAGTATATTAGGGCTGTGCGATTATGGAAAAAATCATTATCACAAATATTTTGGTCAAGATTGAAATCCCGATTATTCAAACAATAATTTTTTTGGCTACATGATGTATTCATTCAGCATCTCTCTCTCTGTCAAAAACACTTCATCGATATTTTACGTGAAACGTTCAAATTGAAAATTAATATAGGCTACAAATGTGTACCTTACAGCTGTTTTGCAATGTATAAACATTAAATGAATAAAATAAATATACTATGAACATTAAACATGGCATATAGAAACACAAATGTATCCAAAATAAACATTTGTTCAGCAATTCCTCTACATTTAAAGAATAAAATGAATATATTCATTTAAAAAAAAAAAAAAAAAAAAAAAAACCTTTACGCTTTCATGCAATGCCGCAACATTTCAAATCTAGCATGTTTGTTAATAACACCAAACAAATTAGACAGGGGAGAAGCCACTAAATCTAATTTTAATTTCAGAATAACCTTCAGAAATCAGGTAATAAAAAATAGCAAACAAATTGTTTCAACTCGATTATAGGAGTGTGAAGATTGTTTGATCCAAGAATTGAAATCAGAATCAAATAACAATTAATTGCACAGCCCTAAATTATATCACATGGTTTCTCTTTTGTTGAAGAAGTCTGTGTTTTGATGAACTAAGAAGTTTCTAAAACAGAGGTGGCCAAGTCCAGTTCCCGAGAGTCACTATTCTGTAACTTGTAGAGATGCAACCCTTCTCCAATACTCCTGTATTACCTCATGCATGTCATACAGCTCTGCAGAGGCCTGGTAATGAGCCATTCATTTGATTCAGGTTTAAAGGAGAAGAGATGCATCTAAAAGTTGGAGGATAGTGGTTCTTGAGGACTGGACTTAGCTATAAACTGTATTATAAAATTACAGTTTGGATTTTCATTACAGCTCATCTTTAGAAATAAAGATGATCAATTTCAGAAAGTCATTAACAAAGAAAGATATCTAAACAAACAAATGAAAAAAATCTTGAGACAAACTGAATGAGTGAGGTTAAAAAGAGAGGACTGTATACTGTCCTGACATCTCCATCATTTTCCAGACCTCAGTGATACAGAGGGATTTCTTCATTGAGCAGCACGCTTCCAGGGGTAAAGTTTGTCTCCACATCCCTCAAGTGTGTATCTGATCCTTTCAAGACTTGAGTTGGAACACGAGTTTTCTCATCCGCAGGGAAATATTTAGTGGTTTAAAGGGTTTCGGGATTACCCGAACTTCATCATGCAAGCAACGCAATTCCAGAGACAACCATAATTACAGGAGTCGGTGTAAAGCAACGGCAACCAGATATTTGATCTGGAGCATGAGAAGAACAGGGCAAGCTGCTTCAGTTAAAACAGAAGAGCAACATGGAGCTAGTTCAGGGTTTAATATGTAAAAAGCTTGGTAATGAGTAACAGTAAACCATAAAAAATAAAAAGAGTTGATGGGAAAAGAAGAGGATCATATTTATCAGAGCTAAACAGTAGCTCCCATTTACTGTAACAGCTTACATGCTTTGATCCACTGCCAAGTACCGAGTGATTATTTTGAGACAGATAAATACTTGCAGCTAACACAAAGTCAAGATGATTTTTTCATTAATGTGTAAATTAAGTGTTTCATTTAGCCACTTTCAACAATTAGGTCCATTTACATAAAAAGTTCAACATTTAATGGGATTAAATCAGTGATGTTGTATTGTTCTGTAATTTAGTTGTTGGTACTTTGTTGTCTATTTTTACACTTTAACATTTATGATGCCAGCTGATTAAATCCAAGCAGCCATCTAAAGCCAGTGGGACAGATGCCAATAAATCTACAGACTCCAATTATTACAAAAACAAAACAAAAAAAAAAAGGCTTGGAACTGAGCACAGTCTTATTATGCAAAAGCATTTACTTTGATTAAATCACATGCAAATGACAGCAGGCTGCTACAACTAAACACACTTTTCTCATCTCGCTGTATTCTGCTTGTGCATCAGACACTGGATTAATGGGCCTCATCAACTGAATGCATCATTGCCTTTTCTCCCCAAAAGTTCTTTTCTTTCTTTTTTTTTTTCAAATAAAACAGAAGGACTTCCAAGGAAATGTACTGGAATTTGGCTCGTCTGAATCGGCCATAACATAAGGCTTTGCAGATAATTCATTAAACTTTATGAAAATTGTTCTTGGATGATCATCGCTAAGGCTGGGAAAAATATCGATACACTGAAATATCACGATATTTTCATATGCAGATTTCATATTGATATTAAAAAACGCCATATTGAGCTATTTTACCAACGAAATCTCGCAAGATTTCATGAAGACCTGTGAGATTTCGTAACAGAATGACGAAATTAGTAAAACAGGTCAATAAATACCAATATGATATCATCATATGAAAATACCACAATATTTCAGTATATCTATTTTTTTTTCCCAGCCCTAATCATCACTGTCATGTCTCTGAATCAATACGACGTAGCACAAAACTGCTTCACTCAAAGTGTGCTCACATGTGTGTGCTGTTATCTTTTGTCCTATAATTTCCTTGTGTTTGTTGTTCATTATATAAAAATGTTTAGATATCTGGCTGCTGGCATATTCAGGTCCGCAGTGTTGTTTTTTTCTTTCAAATACTTGAAGGCTTCATGCCATTACAGAGCTATTTTATCACTGTAATTATGTTTTTGTTTAGTTATTATTTGTTCATGAAACTTTGTTCATTATCGTAACAAAATCACGTTAGTTGTAAATACTTGAAGGCAAAATGCCACTTCAGGAAAATGTTACTTATCTGCAGGTTTCTACCTTGTTGAGGGGTGAATAATTTAATAAATGCGGATATATTGCAGATTTTTTTTTCTCTTTTTAATTTGAAGATTAATATGATGGAAAGCAAAGCTGGGAGGCCAGTCCAGCCTCCAGATCCTGTACCGATGCTTTCCAGCCATCACACCGTGTGACTGAGGAGAGAGGAGGAGACGCCGGTCCTGGTGACGGGAAGGGCAGGTTGGCAGCACCTGTAGGAGTGGCTGCAGTTCAGCGATGCTGAGGGCTGTCTGCTGCCAGGAGGTCCACATGGATCAGATCATGTGTGGAGGATTTTGTATAACAATTTGGATTACACATATGGATTATTGTACCGGGATGTGGACGTTTTGGAGGTGGTGCTGTCCCTGAAGGAGATCCGGGCGGAGACACGGGAGCATCCGGTAAAACAGCAGGTAGGCTAACTAAGCTAACGGTAGTAACCAGCAGGTAAGCTAACTAAGCTAACGGTAGTAACCAGCAGGTACGCTAACTAAGCTAATGGTAGTAACCAGCAGGTACGCTAACTAAGCTAACGGTAGTAACCGGTGGTTTAATGTAAAATAAAAGAAATGCTATGGCGAGACAGGGATACGATGGGAAAGATGCAAAGCATCCAGGCTGGAGGATGAAGAGGGAGAGCGCGGTGTTCGGTAGAACCGGACCCTGCCGTGGGGAACTGGGAGTCCCAGTTAGAAAGTTTTTATGACGGTCATCACATCAACCTGCTCCAGAGCTCTTCTGTTCATCATCAGGCTGTGGGGAGGATTTATGAGTGTTGCTGTTTGACGTTTGTTTAATAAGCGGCTCAAAGAGGAATGGAAGCGAAAAGCTATGTACTGATGTTGGTACAGACTAATGCTGCAGACCCGCCGGTGAGTGGATCTCAGCTTGTAGACGGTGATATTAAAACACTCAGCGCAGCTGCAGGCTTTCATCTGTGGACCTCTAGCTTACCAGACTCCAAATCTCCTGATCATTTTCCTTGTCTTCTCTAGAAAATTCTCACCTCATGATCTGGAGTCAGGGAGGTTTCCTTTTCAGAGCTGCCAGCTTAAACTTTGGGGAAACTTGCTTTTAGACCAGGATACAGTAGTGGTTCCCCTTTTGTCTTTTCTTCTCCTTTGGCTCACCAGTTTCCGTCATTCAACTGTTATCTTTATAATTGTGGACCAGACCAGAGGACTCTCATTCAGGACCGCAGGACTAACCAACCCGGTGACATCAGACCTTAGAGTACTGGAAGATGCCCTTGTCCTAAAAACATCAAACTTCGCAACGTTTTTCTTTTATATGCTTATATTTTTCATGTTTGGTATATAATCATTGATAAGACCAGGACTCAGTCTATTAAATAAAGTTAGGCTGGCTGAGCGTTGCATTTCCACTTTAAAGGGACTAGAGGCAAGATTAAGAAATGAAACTCGCAACTGCCGCGACTGGCGCTTCAGGTAACTGCAGCCACGAGCCAAGCCGTCACGGGAGCGTGCACAAACTGAAGCTATAACGTTGTTTACTAAGCTTTTTCTTCGTAGTTACACTTTTTAGTGTCTTTCAGTTGATCTGGTTTGTTTGCTGACGGCAGAAGAATTCATAACTATCGCTTACAGTGTTTGGATTTACCGCGACCGTCTTCTTCCTGTACCAAAACTGTCGGGGATGCGGATGTAGCGTCATTTGACGTCACATTCACAGGGCAGCGTGGGAAATTTGGCCACCGAATTGCAGCGCATTTTGCAGCACAGCCTGTTCAAGGCAACAGAGAGAGACATGGGTGGGCTCCTCATTTTTGGTATTTAGCGCTACATCACCCATTAGCATTAAAAAAAAATTGACATCCAAGTTTGTTTGTTTTTAAATTCCTGCCTCTAGTCCCTTTAATTTTGTACCATGACCCAATCTGTTAAGTTGTTAAGTGAAGGACCACAGATAAAAATAGGATGCTTCAGAATTCAGGTGCAAGCGTCATAAAGGCTTGCATTGGATCAGTTTGAACACAGGATCAAAAACCTTGAAAAAACATGTACCGGCTTGTTAATTATAGTGCAGCATAACTGGTTATTCCTGTTGATTTAATGCGGAGTCAGAGGGGAAACCAACCCGGTGACGTCAGAGCTTAGAGTACTGCAAGATGGTGGTGCTCTTGTCCTAAAAACATCAAACTTCGCAAACCTTTTTTTAAAAATATGCATCTATTTTTCACATTTGGTATATAATTATTTATAGGACCAGGACTCAGTCTAGTAAATAAAGTTAGATTGGTTGACCGTTGCATTTCCACTTTAAGGAAGGGTAGAGGAACTTTTTTATTTCTTTTCTAGAGAACTGAAAGCACAAAAAACTCCCATATAGTTCCTACATTTGGCAGTTGACCCAAACAGCAATGAAAGGTCTCGGTGACACAGGAAAGCAACAGCCCACTAACCACCATGAATGAGATACAGAGTTTCTTTGAAGAGAAGGGAGAAGTTTATAAAAGATAGCCCCTAGCACAGCAATCCAACAATCAAGAGTAAATGGTAGGGCAGTCAGAGAGAAGCCATTCCTCTGTACAAAGGTACATGAAAGCCTGCTGGGAGTTTACTAAGACGTTATCTGTATGGCTCTGAGACCACTGGTCACAGAGAATCTTCTGATGTGATCAAATAAAGGCTTTTGTTTGTTCTTTTGTACTGCCATACAGAAGGCTACAAAACAATGTTGGAAGAAACAAATAAAGTTGAGAGGCTGATTAAGGCAAGAACTTATACTGCAAATGTGAATCAATTAGTCGCGATAAGAAAGAACAAAAGAAAAGTTAAAGGTTTATTTCCATTCATTCAGGATCTTGTCCAGATCTGTCCTTGTCCAACTCAGAATAATTGAATAATTGATAATTACACTGACGCTGCTGATCCAGATTCGAACTGTCTTAAATTTACCAGTAACGTGTCTACTACTTGTAATTATTACAATTCCCAACAAGGCTGTTCACCGCCACAGAGCACAGAGAGTTGGAGGAGGAGTGTCTATATATGTTCATGAAAGACTCCAATTCTGTGTTAGAGATGATCTGGCTCAGGAATGGGAAAATAGTGACTTTGAAGTTCTCTTTATAGAAATTATTTTCTGCTCTTTTTTTGGTGGAAGAAAAATTATTGTTGGTTGTGTTTACAGACCTCCAGATACAGATAAAGGGAGTTTCAATGATATGCTTGGTTCAACATTAAATTTGGAAAGGAAATTGTGTTTTCTTTTGGGGGACTTTAATCTTGACTCACTAAAAAGCTAAATTCATGTTCAAATTTCAGAATTTCTCAACATATTGGCATCTAGTTTTTTCTATCCCCTTATTTATAAGCCAACAAGAGTAACCAAATCATCTGACACCTTAATTGATAACATTTTTACGAACTCTCTGAATAATGCAGCAAAATCAGGCATTCTTTTTACTGACATCTCAGATCATTTTCCCATTTTTCATTTGCATGCTGGTACAGATTTCTGTACCCAAGGGCACAGATGGCAGTGGGGACGGAGGGGACGTGTCCCACTCAATTTTTTAATGACGCTGATCTGCCCTTGGAAAAAAAAAATCCTCAGTCACGAAAAATAAACTATACGAGAGGTTTCTTACCAATCCTTTTCCTATGAATTTAGCAAAGTATAAATCATACAGAAATAAATACAACCACCTTAGAATAATGAAAAAAACATATTTTAGCAAAAATATTAAATGTACTTGGAAGGTTATCAGTCAACTTATGAACAAACAGAATGCTTCTGTGTTTTGCCCCTTGAAATTTGTCGACAGGGACAAAACATTTAATGATCCATATGACAATTCTAGTAAATTTAATCTTTTTTTTTTTTCTTAAGTGGGTCCCTCTTTGAAAAAAAGCTTAAACCATTTAATAGTAATCCTTCGGATTATATAGAGGGCAATTTCTCTCCCCCTTTTACAATTTGAAAACACTAACACAGAGGAAGTGCTGGAAATCATTGCTAATCTGAAACTGTCTGCTGCAGGTCATGACGATATTGGGGCTGCATTGATTAAAAATGTGTCTTCATCTATTGTGGAACCTTTAACATATGTCTTGAATTTATCATTGCAGATGTGATCTGTACCTTATGATCTAAAAATTGCTAAAGTTATCCCCCTTCATAAATCTGGGGATCGAACATTTTCTAATAATTATAGACCAATCTCTATTTTACCATGTTTTTCTAAAATTTTGGAAAAGCTAGTATATAAGAGAATGTTATTTCATTTAAATAAACAGTATTATTTATAAGCACCAGTATGGTTTTAAAAAAAAAAATCACTCAACTGACATGGCACTTTTACAGTTGGTTGAAATAATGTATTCAGCTTTAAATAAGCCTATGTTGGGCTTTATTATCTCTCCTGCACTTTCTTTATATTTTGTTGTTGTTTTTCACTGTTTATTTCCTTTTCATGTATAATAGTGCAAATAAACTAAACTAAAACTAAACTAAGAAACAGCTGAAAATGTGCCAATGAGGAACATTTTGTCAGTAGCTGATGAGGAAACTTGGACTTAATCAGATTGTCAGCGTGTTTATCTGGTACTAAATGATGTGACTGCAGTTTTTTATGCTTGTATGTTAAATGTTGTCTGGTGGGTCCTGCTGAGCCAAACATAGCTCCACAGGTGAGCCGCTGCCTGAAATAGTTTGGGAAACCCTGTTAAGGTTGAACAGTCCCTTATCTGTCTAAGCTGAGTTGACTTTTTCTTTTTTCTGATACTGGAATGACTTCAGGTTAAGGTGATGTTGACCACTTCTGGTATTAACTAGGGCTGTGGCGATACACTGATCATGATATGATACAATACACAATATTCAGCTCACAATTCAATGGGATTTCATATAAAGAGATAAACTGTCATCATTTTCTGAAAGATTTAAAAGGAGCAGTGATTTTGGTGACATCTTGTGAGTGTTCTTTTTACTTGGGCTGAATTAGTTGTACTGAAAACTAAAAACATCTACACAATATACATGTATGTCTCTGACTTAACAGAGAGTCTGCAGCTTGCAAATTCTGGACAAAATTAACCTTTTAAACCCCCCCGGCGCCCCCCCCCTGCCCTTTGTTTAATCACACTCTTCTAATTTATATTTTCAGAAACTAGAAGGTGTAAGCTTTCAAATGATGTCTCACACTTATTTGGCCTTACATTTGGCCTCTGTTATTTGCATTTCCATTTGTATGCAAAAAGGTGGGAGTTAAGAGGTTAATCAAACATGTACAGAGAAAATGTGCTCCATTTATTGAAATGGTGCAAACTGTAGATTGCAAGTCTGTGAAGTAAATAAAGTGCAGTATTACAATGATTGTAAAAGTAGTGTGATGCATTCACCTAAATAACATGTGGAGTTACACTTCCCTTCATCATCAATTGGGTTTAAAGGCACATTAAACATCAGCAATGCTGCCATATATCAGATGCTAACAATATATTTGACTTTTAATACTTTAAGCATATACTTACTTCTACTCAAGTAAAAAATTGTATATGGTACTTTTACTAGAGTACATTTATGTCTGTTTATTCACACTTTTACTTAAGTACAGTGTTTGAGTACTTCCTCCCCCACTGCTGTGCACAGATGTTCCTCATTTAGTTTAATTTAAGATCAACTTTTCTGCCAAGAGGAATGAGAAAACTCCATGAGGAAAGGTGTGCCAAGCAAGCAGGATCATTCCAAGATTACTTGTGGCTGTCACTGCTGCACTGTGGCTTTCATGGGGTACTGAGTGAAGGGGCTGAATATTTATAGAAATGATATCTAAGTCTATTCATTTTAATACATCGACAAAAACACCCCCATAAAGTCTTTCTCTGCTTTGACATTGTGAAGAAGTGAAGATTTATGAAAACAAATTAAAGCTGTACTTACCTTTGTTGCAATTTTATGCTTTTTTTATTGTAATTTAAAAATATTCCTAACGGGCATGTGGGAATAAAATTTTAGAGGAATTCACCAAGTGCTGGAACACATAAATGTAACATTTATTTTATATTTTTGTATTTCTGATAAATATCTGACACATCTTTTAATTCGGCCCGAATCAAATGATTGGTCGAGATTTGTGTCAATCACCCGTTACCCCGTTAACCCCTGAAAATATGGAAATGTTTTATCTAAAAGAAGTAAGTCATGTTTTGGTGATCAACTTTATGTAAACAGCGGCTAACACAAGCGGTTAGATCTCCTGCCAAACAGTTGCATTTGTTCCAGTAAGTGTCTGATTGCATTCATGCTCTCCTGATCAAAAGCATCTGTGACGATGTTCTTCGTCATAAATCCATAGAAAGAAATATCTGGGTGTCCTGTCCTGTTGTAACTCCCAGCTAAACAGTTTATGGGTGGGATCTCGGACGGCTTGAACAGACTCCCTTCAGCACCACAAAGCGGGGGTGCTCTGCTGCTTTTCGCCGCCACCGCGTCCCCGAGTCAACGTGGCAGCGTTTATTATGTGTAAAAATATCAACGGAACATCGCGCCCCAGCATCTCATCTATTATGTATGTGGATAATTAGTTATTATCTGAAGCTTTAACCCCTAAAATAGTGTTGGTGAGAAATGAAAGAGGAGGAGGATTTTAAGAAAACCAAAACACTGTTCACAGAGTACTGATTGAACGTTATTTTGTTATCCAGTCATTCGTCCGTGTATTATAATAATTATTATTGTTTTAGTTGTAACTTGCCGGTGAAAAAAAGTCTCATTTTACTATAAACAAATGGGCGTAACCAAAATAATAATATGATATGATTCAGTAATAACTGGCAGTTATCAACCAAAGTATGTTTATACCACATAGAAAATTATATTTAATGATTACTATTGTTTTAGTTGTAACTTACGGGTGCCTCTGAATCTGACTCCATTGATCTGTCACTTGGGCGGGGGTGAGTGGGTAGACCTTAGAAGGGAAGCGGGACTTAAGATGCAGTATGAATGCTAGGCTGAGGTGCGCCGTGCAAGATCGGTAAGAATAGCTTTTAACTGCGTTCTTTAAACTATCCAGGATCAAAGTACGAAAGTGTGAAGAAAAGTAAAAAGGTTTGCTGCATCTGAACTCTTCACCTGCACAGTGCTTGACTTGAACAGATGAAACAGAGAAATATCTGCCCTGCAAGATAAATTCAAACCATGCAATTCACAAATATTGCCTAAAGGTTTTGGTAGATGCATAGATTGTAAAGTGTGCATGTTGCTTTAATATTCATATGGGATACATTTTTGTTTGTGTGCAGAAATCCAGCAGTTTGAAATCAATTAAACTGCTTCATGGCCTCATCTCATTTGTTGTTTCTTTTTTGTATGTTTTAGGGGGGGGGGGGGGGGGGGGGGGGGGGGGGGGGGGGGGGGGGGGGGGGGGGGGGGGGGGGGGGGGGGGGGGGGGGGTTGTAATTTCTTTTCGTTGAATAGCTTGTTTTGTGAGTTTCCATGGTTTCCTACTGTGACGCTTCTGAACGTAAAAACATGGCGACACGACATGGCAGCCACCACTGAGTCTGCCACTTCCATGTACACATGAATGATATGATAGGCAAATTCAGAGCTTAGGAGCTTAATGAAAAAACATTTTTCAATGAAAGAATTCATTTTTGTGAATAGATAACAGATGAAATTACACAATATCCCTGTAGGCTCTTTCAGTTGTTTCTCCAACTTCTTGTTCATTTCTGTAATCAATGTATTTTCCTGTCTCAAAGCCGTAATCGTTTCCTCAGCACCATTGAGAATTTTCCTTAGGTGTTTGAGATCTTCTTTAAGATTTTCCCTTTCTAGATAGTGAATCCTTCCCAAAATCTTGCATTCTTCCACAATCTCATTATAGTTGTTTTTACAGTCTTTTAGCTCTTCATTCAGCAGATGTGCTTCCTTCTGCAAACCCCAATTTACGAGTTTCAAGGCATTCTGTTGTTTAAACAGCTTGTCACACTTTTGTTTTTCTTCCTGAAATAATTTGTTGTTTTCTTTAAGAGATTCATTTTCAGTGCATGTGGGTGTTGGGGGTATGTGTGTGAGGAGTGAGTGTGGTGGTGGTGTAGGGGGGTGATAGCAGTGGTAGCACCCTGGTGTCAGGTGTGTGGGGCAGGGTCGTCGGGGTGGGGGCTGTCCTGTCCTGGGGGGGTGTTGTCTGCGGGGTCCGGTCCTCCTGGGTTTCAGTTGGGCCGCCTGGGTCGGGTGTGTGTGGGGGGGGGGCTGCTCCTGGGTGCTTGGGCCCGGCGCTGTCCCTGACCCGGAGGCGGCCGGCGCCCAGTGGGGTCGGCGGCTGCCGGTCTTGGTCCGCTGGGGCCTGGACCCATGGGGCGTGGCATGGATGCTACCAGCTTGTGGCATATCTCAGGTGTCATGGAAGACCAGCATGCTTCAATCACAGCCCTGAGCTCTTCTCTATTGTTTGGTCTCTTCCTGTTCAGCTTTTTCTTGACAATGCCCCACAGATTTTCAATGGGGTTCAGGTGAGTTTGCAGGCTAATCAAGCAAGGTAATCCCATGGTTGTTGAACCAGGATTTTTTAGTTTTGGCAATGTGGGCAGGTGCCAAATCCTGCTGGAAGATGAAGTCTGCATCCTCATACAGCTGGTCCACTGAAGCAAGCATGAAGTGCTCCAAAATGTCCTGGTAGACGGCTGCATTTATGCTGGACTTGAAGCACAGAGGACCAACACCAGCAGCTGACATGGATCCCCAGGTCCTCACAGACTGGGGAAACTTAACACTGGACTTCATGCATCTTCCATCTAGCGCCTCTCTGGTCTTCCTCCAAACTCTGGGACCTTTGTTTCCAAATGAGATGCAAAACTTGCTCTCATCAGAAAAGAGGACTTTTGACCACTGGGCAACAGACCAGTCCTTCTTTTCTCTAGCCCTGTTAAGGTGCTTCTGGCGTTGCTTGCTGTTGAGGAGTGGCTTGACAACAGGAATTCGACATTTGAAGCCCATGTCCAGCATCCGCCTGCGTGTTGTTTCTCTTGAAGCAGTAACTCCAGCCTCAGTCCATTCCTTTTGAAATCCTCCACACTTTTGAATGGCCCTTTCCTGACCATCTTCTCCAGGCTGCTGTCAGCCCTCCTGCTTGTACACTGTTTTCTTCCACACTTCTTCCTTCCACTTTACTGTCCATTAATGTGCTTTGAGACAGCACTCAGAGAACATCCAGCTTCTTTGCCTTCACTTTTTGTGTCTTTCCCCCTTGTGCAGGGAGTTAATGGTGGTTTTCTGCACAACAGTCAGATCAACAGTCTTCCCCATGGTTGTGAATTCTTCTAAACCAAGACAGAGACTTTTTAAAGGCTCGGGGAACTTATGGGGGTGTTTTGAATTACTTAACTGATTAGAATGTGAAACTCTGAACCTACAATACTGGAGTTTTTCACAGTATTCTAATTTTTTGAGTTTTGGATTTAGCGATTTTCTTAAGCTGCAACATTCAAACAAATAAAAGCTTAAAATATATTGATTCATATTTGTCTATACAATATGTCAATTGCACCTTTTAAAGTTGAATTACTGAAAAACATGAACTTTTTCAGGATATTCAAATTTTTTGGGTAGTACCTGTGTGTGTGTGTGTGTGTATATATATATATATATATATATATATATATATATATATATATATATATATATATATATATATATATATATATATATATATATATATATATATATATATATATATATATATATATACATACACACATACATGGAGGTGACATTCAGATGTTGGCTGCAAGATTCAGATTACCTGATTAGTAAAACAATGGGGAGTGAATGGGCCAATTTAACTATGGGGGGGGGTCAGAAAATGTCTGGGAGTGCTGGTGTTAAATCATTATACTTTATATAAAGTCAACTGATAATTAAATCAGAAAACTTGCAAGACTGAGCGAACAGTTAATTAAGCTCTGAGATATGTGCTGCCAAACTTTATTGATAAAATGACGTGATTATTGTCTGCAGACATCTTTCAGTTGCCATCCTACAGTGGCACCCAATGAAGTATCTGAGATCTGAAGATCCTTTTTGAATTGATTTCTGAGGAAATAGTGAACTCCTTAATAATGCTGACAGTCCTCCCAGAAACCTGTGCATCTCTGGAGAACTTTAAGACTGAACACGGCGGAGGTGACATATTAGATACGAGTTGATTGAAGGACTCGGTTTTCCTGCGCCTGCAAAGCTGAAGATGTGCTTTGTAACATGCTGAAAAATCGCTCTCTGCCAATCTTTATGGAGAAATAATGTCTCCTTAATATTCAAATCATCTCCCACATGACATTGTTCCTGAAATAATCTCGTCCTGAATAGGATTCCCATGATGCATTTCTACACACAGGAGGTCACACTGGTCGATGGAAGTAGGACGGCAGTTCTAAAAGTATCTTAATGATCCAGGCTGAGGATTTTATCAAAGACTGAGATAGAAACTAGAACTCTTTTTTTATTTCCTAAACGCTTTTCAAATTTGACAGTTTTATACATCCTGAACTGAGACTGAAGGCATCTTAAAAGTATGCATGCCAAAGACCTCAGCTCTGACCATGGGCTTTTGTGCTCATGACCTTATTTTCAGGGCATATCTTTCAAACGCTTACTGTTGCTAGGTTACAAAACTGCCTTCCTCCAGGATCTTCCCTTCATCATTTTTACAATCAGCGTGTGTATCACGAGCCTCTACCCTTAAATCTGATGGTCAGTGGCAAAAAAAGAAACTGAAGAGTTGTATGGAAAACAGACCCCAGTAACTCAAAAACAGCTACCTGTGATCATAGAGGCTGATGCTGGTTGATCGCTAGCATTAATATTTTCTATTTTCATCTTTTATGTTCACAACATACTGAAATTTCTGACAAGAGAAATAGATGAGAAACGGATGAGACAATGCAAAGAAAGAACATTTACATCAAAAATGTATTCGTCCATCAGATGGCATTTTATATTTTAGTTCCACTAAATTAGCCAGAAATTAGTTAGTTAGAAAGTTAGTTGGAGTTTGACTTCAACTCCCTGCAAGATCAAACCCTTGGGAGGTGGCCCAGTCGCTTCTGACTGGTCATCTCCAGTGGCCTGATCAAGCACCACCCATTATTCTAAACAAGCTTGGTTGAAATTAGTGTTTGATTAAGTGCAGTATGCAACAACAATCAAAGATCAATGGTAGAAAAAATGTATATATCATAAACTTTGTATAGGTATCTAATCTAGCAACGAGATCCTTAAGTTACACTAGTTACAACCACTTTTGTGAATAATCTTAACATTCAGAATGTACACAGCCATTGTTAAGTTGGCCAGTTCAGGTCGCAGCCACTGACAGTGTTTGTGACCAGTCCGTCAGTGGGAGTGACCATTCTTCTTTGGGACAAGTCTCACTTTAGGATCTCCTCGTTACTCATCTAATCAGTTTACTAAAATGACTGTTCTTATTCTGTCAGAATGAGCCATTTATATCTACTTGCCATGGTTTCATATACATGATAGCTGCCATATTTGTGTCATTATATTTCTGAATGACAGGTCTGTGAGTGAAATAAAAACCTTCTGAGCTTTAAAACAGCAGTACTGTACATGGCGTGTTTTATAGGTGCTGGAAAATCATACAACGTAACTTAATAGACCTTAAAAATATGCGTTTCTGATTCATTGTGATGCACACCAACATTCATTATGCACATTTTTGAGCCGTCACTGCCCAGAGGCGCCCCGAGGCTCAGAAAGCGCAGTAACTTTTGTATCCGGGACGGGGCCGTGACGTTGCAGCCAACTACTGGTTGTGCACCGCGTCACTTACTAGCAAACGGATATGAACCAGATATGAACACAGAGGGTGTTTTGAACGTGCATCATGTTGCATTCTGCAAAGAAACGCAAGGAAAAAAGAGGAAGGGACAGAACAAGAGTCTAGATGAGACTGTGTTTTACTGGCTGGAGGGAGCTCACAGTACAGGTAGGATGCAAGATGGATGCCAGTTTAGCCATTGATAGGGGGCGTGTCACTGAGAAAACTGCTTAAAGTTCCGTTGTGTGTCTTTAAGGGTACATACAATCGAAGAAGACACTTCTTACATGAGCACAATTTTGAAGTAGTTCCAGTCACTGCTGCGCTTGAGGCCATATGGATCCACTCAAACATGAAAACATGTTTGTGAATTTTGGCCACTGACAGCCACCATTTATTCACAACTGTGTTAAGCATTTAAAGTCATTGCTATGCATTTTTACCTCTGAACACCAGTAATTTTCACCTCTGTACCTTTACACATGGAATAAGTGTATGTTACATGTACTGTAGGCAAAGATGTGTCTTCATGTTTTGCTTTCCAGGAAATTACTCTTCCTTTCAGCTGTTCCCTTCAGGCATCACAGCAAATCGTCTGCCTCAATCTTCATCTCCAAGACACTGAATTGATTCACATATTGATTTGGCATAGGTTTTACGTCAGATGCTCTTCCTGACACAACCCTCTGCATTTATCAGGGCTTGGTACTGGCACGAGGGTGAAACTGGCTTGTGCCCCTTTGGGCTGCTTTCCAGGAAATTACAGACTACGACTGAGAACACCTTCAAAATGATTTCCTTGTCATTGTTGAGGCAGATGCCGGTTAATAGGTGATGAATTTAAGATTAACTCAAGCCATATGATTTCACAGTCATTTTAAGGAGCCTCTATCATATACCCCCATTTATCACCCATTCTCCTGTTCGGTTAACAATCAAATCAGACATCAAGGGCCTTGAATTCTTTTAGTAAATTATGCTCACTGATAAATCTGACTCTCCAGGCACAAATCCAGTAAGCATATGTCTTCTTTTCTTGACCCCCATTTATTTCAGTGCAGCAATCCTTGACTCTTACTGCATCCAGTTTTCTCTTTCAGCCCCTCTATCCCTGGGCTTCTAGAGTAATCAGAGGAATCATGATTTGCTGGTGGGCAGCACAGAAGAAAGTCTGCTATGTGAAGTGAGGCAGCACCATGCAAGGAGGAAGACACAGAGAGAAGAGGATGTCTCCAAGATAGAGGAAATGTGAGCAAATTTCAGGGAAATGAGGTACTAATGAGGGTTGTGGAACTGTTGGTGGCCAGACTGGTCAAATGAAAAACCCTATTACACCCTTTTGAACAAAAACTGAATTATTAATATTAACATTTTCCATCTGTTTTTCTATATTAAAATCTCCTGAACCAGTGCTGCTGGGTGTGGGATTAATGACACTTGAAGGAAATGTGATGGGATTTAAACAGCAGAGTGAGTGGATATCCTTGCATGAATATATTTGAAGCTACAACTTCATTTTAGAGCCAAACGCTACTTGAGTCATTGTTCTGCTTCTGCTGCCATTCGGCACATAATTGACCTAATTACAAAATGTATTATACACATTAGCGAACCCATTTTATTTTTTTGTTTCAAACCACTCTGCAAATTCAAACCATGCAAAAAATAACCACACTAGGCTGTAAATTTAGAAGAAATGCTGCCATGAATTCAGGGATTTTGGTTGCTTTAATCAGCTTTGTTCCATCTTCTTCCTGTTCCTGAAAATGCGCAGTTATTTTCTTCTCTTTTATCATTTATCTTCAATGTAATTTTAAGTGTTTTATAGGACAGTCTGTTTTAAGTGGAGGGGAGAATAATTGATTGATGGCATATAATCAAACAGCAAAATGAAGAATGGACTTATGGTGTGGATGTCCTTTCTGGCATCCTTTAATTCCTCATATTATTTCTCATATGTGTAATATTTGGCTTTCCTTCTTGAAATGAACTCCACTGAATATACAGTAATTCAGAGAATTTTACTTTATGATTGGATCAGTTCACACTCTGTGATCAAAAGGGGAAACTGTGCGTTTCTGGGTGAATAACTGCTCTGGGAAGATTGCAGTCACGTTTCGATGGAGGAAATACTCCTCAAGAGGAACGCAATATGATGCGCATAGAACAAAAAGCACATTACATTTCAGCTGTTATGACTCAGTTCCCTCAAGTGCTGAAATTGCAAATCAGAGGCTTGCAGTAGTAGAAAGTAGCTGGATAGTTGCATATCTATACAATGAACACTTCTGATCTCTGCTTGACTGGATGAGCTTTGAAGAAACTCAACCAAAGTGTGGTTGTTACGAGGACACACCCAATAAATAAAACCCACAATCTAAATGTCAAGTGAAATGGAACTGGCTAGAGTGATTGTAGCCATCAGACTGATTTTTACATGGATGTTTTCATGTTCTGAGTTAACTCAGCTTTCACAAGCACACACACATCTGCACACATGCACACAAACATATCAGCAATAGGAAGCAAATTTCTATGTTCAATCATCTGATAATATCTGTATTTTATGGCCCTTCCAGTGGCGCAGAATGATAATCTCTGTGTGTCCTCTGGCTCCCCAGTGACAAGAAATCAGTCACCGTCCATCTAATAATCATCTGAGCCGTCTACTGTGATATGCTTTCTGTCTTTCATGATGAATAAGTAGCTGTAGTTAGATTAGATTGCTTAGATTGACTGCTACACACGATCAAGCACAAAAAATCAGATTCTGTTTCACAGTGTATGCAGAAGAAAAATCTTTCAGGTGGCGAGCAACAATAATGATGTCTAATTCCCACATGTCTCTGATAGGACTTTGATAGAATTTAAAGTCATATTTGTGGCAACTTCTACCTTTTAATTATGTTCAAATTCATAGTTGATCTTGTTGCAAAAGTTATAATTATGAAGTTAACTTTTCCTGCCCCTTGATCTCTGGTGTGAGGAAGTCACATAAAGACACAGAGGAGACGGAAAGAGCCCCCCCCAAGTTTCTACAAAGGGACTCCATCTCTGTGGTCTCATGAGAACAGAAGAAAGAGTTTCTGTTTCTTAGCACCCCAAAAAACCTCGAAATGTAAGACCTGTCCTGGACTTGCAAGCAAAGATCTTTCCACATGGTTACTCATAAGAAATGGTCGAGCTGGGTTCAGAATTATAAACTTGAAAGGCACTTTCAAGTCTTTGTGGTTTCTGGGCACAAGAGGTTCCCACATTTTGCTTTTAAGAGTAAACCATCGGAGAAGAGAAAGCTACTCCCAATTTTTTTTTTTTTAAGTGCCTGGTCTATTGAGAAATATAGGCAGTTCTGGGAAATAGATGTTTTCTTCAAGCTAAACAAACAATCCCTATCTGAATATGGCCAGCAGCCCATGCAGCACTCTAACCCTTGAATTCCATCAGAGATGGCTGCAACATGGATGACTGCAGCCACTCAAGACAATCAGTTTCAGAGGCATCCAGAAGCATCTATCTGATCCAATAATAATTGTTCATTTTGTGGGAAGCCGTGTCCATCTACACAGGGCAAATGAGTCAAGCAGGAAGTCGGAGACAAGCACATATTCGCAAAAAAAGATAAAAAAAAAAAAAAAGAAGAGAACACGTGCAGAAATGTGATCAATTTAAAAAAAAATTTAAAATAATACCCAAAGTTAAAAATCTCACTGAGGACACCCTTGTTTTGTCATTGTGGTGTGTAGAGGTTGCAAAATATATCCTCAGAAACATCTGCACAATCAGCTCCAGGGGCTGCAGAGTTGTCTCCAGAACAGATCCAGCCTTCTTAAGCAGTCTGATCAAGTCTCAGGTTCTGATGCTGCTGCTACCCAAACACACAGCTACATACTGCACTTTAACAGACTTATACATTTAGAAGATATGCACCATCCTGGTGCAGATATTGAATGATCTTTGCTTTTTCAACAAGTACAGTCTCCTCCACCCCTTCGTGAGGATGACCTTAGTGTTGCATTTCCAGTTTTATTTATTTATTTATTTAGTTTTATTAAGCTGAACTTGCACTTATTTGGAGCTGTGTGCATTTCTTACATTTGCATAAAATAAATTCAACATCTTATTTTTTCTGGTGGAGCGCCTGAAAAACTGTTGGAAGTGTAGCAGAGAGGAAAATGTTGCTGAAATCTCCAGAGATCGCCATGTATGTGGGAGGATGTTTTGTTTGTAGCCTAGCAACCTCTGAACTAATGACATCACAGGTATCAGTACCAGGTATCATATAAACCACTACCAGAAAAGTAACATGTAAACTTTCTGGGCAAATAATATGGATAAAAACCCTAACAGTTTGGTGACCCAATTGCAGATCCCCTCACTTACAAGTTCATATCCAGAATGACACCAGTTGTTGTGGGTAAAATTACAATGGTGCATTTCCCACTCTTTGACCGCGTTAACATGAGAGAGTTTTAATTCTTCTTTAGTTCCAAATAAAAGTTAATTCAGCTTTAAGAAGACCAAGTGAACCCCTAATTCAAAGTGAAAATGATAATTCCAAATAAAACTTCATTCTGAACTGAACTAAAGTGGATGGTTTATTCCTCTTTTAATTCTGAATAAAATAATCCCTCTGTCATGTAAACCTTTTATTCCGCTCTAAGTTAATTCCTGTCATTCTGTGCATGCTCCTTTCCTTGTCTTGTTGTGATGGCACTTGTTGAGCACATGAAACAAGCATTAGACTTGTGCCAGCTGGCGGAAATTAAGTAGTACAGTGTGTCAGTGTTGAGCCGCTGCTACAACACTACAAATACAACAATGAAAATACAGTGAAAATCTGTAATTATGTGGTTTTCGTGTTGTAGCTGAAACAAAAACGAGCAGGGATCGGGGGTCTGTGTCTTCGCAGGAAGACGTAAACAGACGTAAATAGGTCATGTCAGCCCACGGTCCAATCAGAACCCTTTCTAACCCCAGATCTGAAGGGGAATTAGACCAACGTGTTTTCCATATAAACTTTAATTCAGAATTATCATTTCCAAGTAAACATTAAGGAGAATAATTTAATTCTGAATTATTTAAGTCAGAATAATTTATTCCGAATTTAAAAAACCCATCATGTAACCAGGAACATTTTGACATCTTAATGCACTTCTGCAGCCTAAAAGCAGTGTTGAGACTTGTCTCTGTGAAACGCAAAACTGCAGTGATGTTGATAGGTTTTCAATGTAGTGAGTCCCCAGGACTTACAGGTGACCATTTGAGTGGGTCCCTGGGAAATTCAATGGGTCCCTGATTTAATATATATATATATATATATATATATATATATATATATATATATATATATATATATATATATATATATATATATATATATATATATATATATATATATATATATATATATACTATATATATACATATATAATTTCCAACTGTTTCTTACATTCTTCTGTTTTTTAAATTGTAGTGTTTAACTCTTGCTGGTGGTATGACATGGTTATAATTAACAGACATATTCATGTATGTATATGAAATTAAACAAAAATTTAAATATGAAAAGTTTAATACAAAACAACTGTCAGTGGCATGACATTGAATTCAAATGCCTCTAGGGTTAAATTACAGGAGGAGCTTAGCTCTCATGAAATAACATTCAATTTTTGTCCATCACGTGGTGGGGAAGTCATAAAGCCAGTTAAAAGCCAGACTTTCTCCTTCAATTCTTCTCTATTGAAAAAGCATTATTTTAAAGTTCTTTTAAACACATCAAGCCTGTGTGGCATGAACTACCATGACCACTGTGCTCTTGCTGAAACAATCTGTATGCAATAATGTAAATGCTAAACTTTCATCAGAAATGCAGGAGGCCACGTGTTATTCCATCTAGGGCTGCAACTATCGATTATTTTTGTAATCGAGTAATCTAGCGATTCTTCTGACGATTAATCGAGTAATCGGATAAATTGGACATTTTGCAAGTTTTTTAAGTTTCACAACTTAAATTGATTGTAAGAGCTAGAATTTCTAGCTTTCAGAGTTCTACAGTGCTGAGTTTTCCCTGAATGCAGCACTGATGCCCCCCCCTCCGCTTCTCAGCCAAAAACTTAATTGTTGCTTCCACATCTGCACATTTAATTCTGCTTTACTGAAATGGAAACAATTGGCTGTTCCTTAGAGGACCTAAATACATATTCAAGTCCACAACACTTGCAGTATAAATGTATTAACAAGAAAGGATGATCAGCACCTGCTGAGCCGACTCCCAGCAGTTTAAAAGAAATCATTTATTTATTGTTATGAAAATTAAAAAAAAAAAACTGCTGAGACCCTCTGATAGACTTTTAACCTGGTATCACTGGTAATGTAACGTTTGATGTAGTTCAGCGACTGTAAACTTGAAGGGTCTTTTATATTGAAAGTCACCAGATGCTTTCTGCTACTTCTACGTCTGATTTCCTCCTGTCTGAACTAATGAGCTGATTCTGGAAGCTGCTCTGTCACAAACAGACTCGACGCCCATATTTAGAGGAGAGCTGCGACAGCGTGCTTCTGGCTCGAGCTGTGGGTCTGGCGACTAAACCATTGATTAAAACGGTCTTGTTAAGTTTCGGAGGCGGCGCTGCACACGGAGCACAGAGCAGACGGACCCGCTCTGAAATGCCTTTACTGACCAGGCGCAGCCAAATCCACGGATTATACAAATAAATAAAGGACTTATATTATTTCTATGTCATGGAACACGCGCGTACAGAACCGTGGAGAGGGTACTGTGTTTCCTCTCTTTTTCGGTCCAGTTTGTAGGGTCCCATACAGTTTTTCCTCCCTCCACTTTAGTTACGTTATCACCATAAAGCTGTTATGTTCAACAGAAATACCAGTCCGGGCGGAACATCCCTTGCGTTAACGTTGTGCAACAGAAAAACCATCCGGGCGGATGCGCAAAATGCAAAGAGTGAATTTAACGAATCCTCGAGGCAGTTATTTTGCCTCGAGCAATTTTATGAATCGAGTTACTCGAATTACTCGAGTAATCGTTGCAGACCTAATTCCATCAGATCAGATGCAGAAATATCCAGCTGGGAATTTTCTTTCCACAGTAAGAAATTGGGTCAATTTACAATTCCCAAATTAACTTTATAAAATCTGTTTGTTTGGTTTTGTGAAAGAAAGTCGTATTGAACCAAGAATAAAATAAAATAAAGGCATTACACCATCATTCAGCCTAATTGAGGCCTTAGCAATATTAATCTCACCAGTTACTGCACTTTGTATTGGTTCAGTAAGAATTTGATTTTACAGAAAATGATGTTGAAAAAGGTTCATGTTTTCATAACTAACACAACCAGAACTCAGCATCATGCTAACAATTTAACAGAAAAAGGATTTATGTATCACAAGGACCCAGTAGGCTATTATCAATAATCCTCCTTTGTTTTCATTTGTTAATTAGCTGAATTTATCTTAATTGTACAACCAGCAGGAAAGATGACTTACTTTCTTCTGAGAGGGAAAAAAAAAAAAAAAAAACTCCTTACACCCATTTCAACCACGAGCAGACCTGCGATGTGCGCATGTGTAGCTGTAGTTGTTCACATCGGGATAAAAAACTTATCCAGCTGCTGGGATTTGCAGTAGTGCTGGTGCTCCAAGCAAACATTAAACTCTAACAGGCATAATTAAAGAATAACTACTGAGTCCACGGGGACTTCGTTACAAAGCTATGATGATATTCTAAAATAACGACGTCCATGGATTTGAAAAAAAGTTTCTTTCGGTAGTTACTGTGATTATAAACAAGAGTTGTTCACAATGTGTCGTTTTTCAAGGGAAAATGTGGCGAGTCCCTAGGACGCTCGGATGGCGAGTTTACTGCGTCCTCTTAGATTTTAATGCGTCAGAGACGCAGGACACATACCTATCAACATCACTGAAACTGCTTTCTCTGTAGTCCGTCTGTATCTTTCTTAGCATTTTGCAATTGTCCATTTTGTAAGCTAGTAACCTCAAGCTTTTCATCAGAGGGGTTGGAAGAAATGGTTTAAATTTCCTTTGCTTGTCCTTCGTCTTTGCTGCTGTCCTGCATCCTTGTTGTTTCTTCCTAACTCACGTGAGCTCTAACTCACGTCCATTATTTTTCTCATTAATTTGGTTTTGTAGAGCTCAATCAGGTCCCGTCCACACAAAGTCAAACTCTGGCCTAAATTCACAAATTTTTCACCAAACCAGCCTCTCATCCATACGAAGCCGGCATTTCAGGGGTCTGTAAATTATCTTTTTTTAAACAAGCCTTCAGAGTGGGAAGATTTTGAAACGCCGTTTGTGCGGTTCCATCTTTAAGTTCTGACCGCATTTTTTTCTTCTTACACGCATGCGTCATAGCTTCGCCTCTAAACACGCATGCTCTACACTCAGCATCACAACAACAATGGCGCCGTACAGGGTTGAATGGTTGCTGCTCGTACCTGTTCGCCCATTCGTACTTGCTGCCATCTTTTCGGTTTGGTTGTTCAACCTTTATCTTTTGGGGGTTTCTGGTGGATTGCAACTGTAGATCGGAGCATTCGGTTTGGTTGTTTAACGTTGTATACATATTTCATGCCCATCGCCTGTTTTGCCTATTTTTGCTTTAGCACCACAGCGCCATTTACATGTCGGGCATATATTTTGCAGCGTTTCCATGTATTCATGTGGTCGATCACGTTTGTTTTACGTCTCCGTCTTTAAGACAAACTGTCTGGAAAATATGAGCGTTTTGTGTTTGTTTTGACTTCGTGTGGACATGGTCTCAGTTGATCCCGCTGGTACATAGCACTTCTGCTGCCATGGATACTCAACATGACGGATGTAGAAATAAAATGAGGATCACTTGAAGAATATTTGCTAAACCACCATAAAAAAAAGTCTAAAAAATGACTTCAACAATAATTTTTTTCTTTTCTTTTAAAGTCTACAACATCAACAAATTAACACAGTGATCTGACCAACTTCAAGTTACTGTCACACTATTATTTTCGACTCCCTTGCTCTGGTTTCCAGGGTTTACCTCGCCGACAAGCAGGTGAACTTGTGACCCTTGCAAACCTCATATACAAACTCCATGATACTGTTGTCACAAGCTGTTCACATTTACCCTTCTGTCCTCATACTACATCACATCACAGCATCAACCTTACCAGTGGCACTAACACAAAAGTCAATCTTTCATGAGGAAAACATCAAGAAGGACTTGTTGTGGAAATTAAGTGCAGGAGTTTTGGAAAATGAGGTTGATTCCCTCTCCCATTTCACAAGATTTTAATAAAGATAATGTGCCTCTGAAACAGGGTGATATAAAGATATAGGAACAGGATAAAGACACAAAACATTGCTTTGAACTTTAAACTTGATAATTCAGATGGCAAATATAGTTAAAAAACTAACTACCTCCACATCTGCTACATGATGGTGCACTTAGCAGTGTTACCAGATGTCAGGATCATGCCTGGGGTACAATTTAGGTTTATTCAGTCATCAGTCATCATTCATAATACAGAACAAAATACAATGAGGCTGATTTTATGTCAACTGACTGATTTCTACTGAGACTGAATAGGCTGAGGCAGAAGCTGAACGCTTACACACGCTCGCCTACGTTCAAATTAAAATCAGTTTTATTATACCACACAAGATGAGTAGAAAAAAAAAATCATCTTTACCACAACATTCAAAGTCAAAAAGGTCAAGGACAACCACTCTGAAACAGTAACCCAACTGCACTCACACCCAGACATGATGTGGCTTTGCAGCAGTGCATCAGGTTCCACATCCAACATGTCATTATTGTGCTGTTTTGAAGACATTAACTTGAATGTATTGTGGTAAAAAAAAAAAAAAATAAAAAAAAGAGAGATCTAATCCAAAATATGACCTCACTATGAAGGTGATAACTGGAAAAAAGAAATGAAATAAAAAGCCAAAAAACTAAGATGGGCCGCTCACACTTACCCTTCTGTCCTTATACTTTTTTACATGAATAACACAAAGACCAACTATATGGAAATTATAAAGCATTATTTTGAAACATGCTGCTGCAAGGAATTGTGAGACAGAACAATCTTTACTTGACTCATTATCAAGGCCACAACTTCGATCCTTCCAGTTTACTTTGGAACATTTCTGTGCAAAATAAAGACAGAGACGTGACTGGATTTCTGGCCTCTGTGTGGAGTTTGCATGTTTTGCCTCTACCCATGAGAATGTTCTAAAGGCACCTTGGTTTCCTTCTTCAGTCCAAACATATTAGCTTAACTGATTATTATAAATAAACTAACACATCATGTCCTTTGGCAGCTGGATTTGTGTTCTCATAACACAACAGGACAAAAACACTGTTGGGCTGATGTCCTTCTGCACAAAGAAACTATATAAAGGTTACTGTACAGCTACCACAGTAAAAACTATCAGCTTGTTTAACACTGGAAAGTTTTTCATGGGGGAAAAATGAGCTGTGTCAACATGAAATAAGCCAAGAAAATTTATTCCATCAACTTCAGTTAGTGACGGACTTCGATAGATTTCAATTTAAAAAGAGTCCCAAAGAGGAAAGTGAGATATACTGTATCAGTTGTAGCTGTGTACCATCTGCAAATCTGGCTGAGAGCTGGATGCTGAAAAGTTTCAGTATTTAACAAGAGCTAGCTTTGAATCCGGAAGAACTACAAACTTCAATAAAAACTAACATCAATAATGTAAGCAATATTTACCAAAACATCCAATAACTTCCAACATTTACAGCATCCAAAATATATAGTTGGATAGAGTTTCATTAACCAAGAGGCTGTGTGTGGTTCCAGACTGAGTAAATAATCATTTCTATTGCATGGTCTGCCTGACCTCTGCCTAGAGGCATATTAACTGCAAGCCCATCGAGCATACATGAACAAATTTACTTTAATGGCAATATTGAGATGTCACGGTAAGAGCTGAGCTGCAGAAAAGCTATGAGAGCAAACCCCTCTCCCTAAACATCTAGGAAAGTTTCCGCTTTAACAACTATTTTCTCAGCTATGACAACAGCTTTGTATGTGGTGATAATGCTTTGTTGTGCTTCTCCTGTTTAGATTAAGAGTTTCTGCACAAAACTGGTCTGCTATTCTTAAACGATAAGTTTCTTTTTTTTCAATCTTGACCTTTTTTCTAGGAGTATATACGTGCATTTACTCAGCGGTAAAGTTTCTGCATCACTTTGAGTCCTTCGGAGGATATAACTTGATTCACACTTCAGCGTACATCCAGTGATAATGGCGGAGACGGAGCAGCGACTATATAAGACATTATCTGCAGTAAAACTCCTTGATTTTCGGCAATACTTTAAGTAGAATGAAAAAACGAACGAGTACTATTGTCCTGTGAGTCCAGCTTTAGCTTTCCGTTAGTTATCAGGTAGTTCTAGACACTTGTTGGGGCCGTGCGTTCACGATGCGGGCTTCCGTAGTTCAGCTGAGAAGAGCAGCTCGCTGCCCAGACAACAACAAAAACACACAATTTCCGAAACTCTGAACTCACGGGACAATAGTACTCATTCGTTGTAACGATATGAAAATTTCATATCACGGTTATTGTGACCAAAATGATCACAGTTATCATTTTTATTGCGGTACTACAGAGATACCCCTCAACATAGTTAAAAATACCCAAAATGGCTCTAAATGTCTACTTTGTCCTTTCTAAAGGGGAAAAAAATCTCAAGAGAACTGTCCACGTGGGCGCCTTCGTTGTCTTCCACCATGTTTTCATAAATTAAACATTGCAAACTGCGACTGCTACCACTTTTCCAGCCAATGAGCAGCATCACTGGGAGTTTTTCAAAGTGCAGTAATCAGTCATGGTATTAACAATAATTAAATTTAGAAACGACATTATTAATCGTTGGTAATTTTATCACGGTTAACCATTTTACCTGTAATCGTTACATCCCTAGTGTACAACATTTAGACCTTCTACGGTCTTTACACCGTTCAAAAAATCTGTTCCTGTTTATCTGATTAATTTCATTATGTTTTAGCAACAATCATTATGTATTTGTTGAGGTTTTCAGTGTTAAAGCGACAGTTGCTGATAAATCTCCATTTAGAGGAGACCGACTCCGCTCCAGCGGATGACCTGGGGCATGAATGTCCACCGAACAGCGACTGCATCCGTGTGTTTACTTCCACCAACAACCGGCTCCGTTACACCTCAACAAACCCAGCAGCAGGACATTTTCCCTTTGACTCTGTCCACAGATGTCTCTGCTAACAGCAACACCGTCTCATGGCTCATACAAAGCGCTTTTACAGATTTTTGGAGACCAAATGTGGAGAAAAGTCGAGTGTGAAAGTGACCGAGGAGCCGATATCAACCGTCCTGGAAGCCAAACGTGAGCTCAATCTGGAGGGACGACAGTTCCTCCCTTTTCTAGTTACTCTGTGGTCAGAAATCCTCGCTTTTCTGGGATTTTGTGCTGAAAAGGCAGCGGAGAAAACAGTGTCCCGCTCTGATGCGGCGGCAGTCCTGCGGGCAGACTGAGTCATCTCTCCCTGGTTCGTAAGCCAGGCGCCACCGCTATCTCTGTAGGAAAACAATGGGACACAAAGCGTTTTTTTTTTCACCACGGATCATGTGTACGGGCGTTTATGAGTCCCGCCTCCGGCTTTGAGCTCTTGATGTTGAGAGGAACAGCAATAAACAATCACTGAAACCTGCAGAAACTCAGCAGCGTTGCCGGCTAAAGCTAAGCTAACGTTTTCACAGCCATCTGTTGCCGAGTCAGTCCAGAGAGACGAGGACATCTCTGGAGGCGATCAAGAAGGTGCTGGCCGGGAGAGCTCAGCCTCAGCTGTAGAGGTGAGGTTAAGAAAGAAGACGGATGTTCAGAAAGATGATGTCTAGCTGCTAATCAGCTGTTGTCCCGCCGTTTATCTGTTATTGTTTTGCATTGGTCAGCTGTGGAATTCACAGGACTTCACCTACTCTGACGTCAGAGGTCACATGATTCCGAAACTATGCGGTGATTGTGAAGGAGAGTTTTATCCCCTCCCCTTCCCTTTTTAAGTAATACTTCCTGGTTCTTTTAAACTTAAGAGACCTAAAAGTTACTGCCTCATCCCAGAGAATGATTTTCTGCCATTTTAAAGAACATGAAACATGCACTTTAAGTCAACAGTAATTAAGTACAAAGATGTCCGGTATGATGTTCGCTGTTTTCAAGCATGCACTCCAGCTGTGACATTTTCAAGATGATATTCAGAGGCGGTGTGGATAAAAAAATGCAAATGATTTTACTCAGCAGCTCCCTGGAGTCAAGTTTTAAAAAACAATGTGTTGCAAGAGAAAGTAACTGTCAAGCCGATTCACACAAAGCGTGTGCTGACTAATAACACTGCAGATAATGACGATAAAGGAAACATTTCTTCTGCCATTCTGACTCCTGCTATATACTTTTTGTCATGTCCTAAGCCCCCTTGCTCTCCTCCCTGGAGCCATTATTGTGGAACATTTATTGGATAATCTTCTGCTCTGTGTTAGCATGAGAAAGTGCAGCTGCGAACAAGTGAGTGTGTTTATATGAATATTCTGATATTAACCTGATGAGAATGAGGTCAACAGTTGCAATATTGCTCTCCATATAAACACAGCCATGCCTCTGTTTTCCAGTCATTATCTGGAGTTCCAGTGTGAAAAAAGGCAAACACGTGCTCAGAAACTAAACATGGAGCAGGCCTGAACTTTTACTTTCCTGTATTTGGTTCCCTCGAAGTGATCAGAGAGCTGGATTCAGAGTTGGACTACAGTCTGCTTCTTTGATCCGGGTCAGAACACTGCCATTGCGTTTATGTGTAGGCCACAGACTGTCAGGGTGCTGCACTTTTGTAGATTTGTGTTCCATCTTGTGTGCTACTCAACATTGTTTTTCTTAAACAGTTTTAAAAGATGAACATTTGAACATTGATCCGGAATAGAAGATCTTCATAATTTATGCATGTGTTACATGCGCATGCTCGCGAGTGCCCATGACGGTCAGAAAGCTTTGAAAGTCCATTGAAATTGAATAGAGACTGGTCTTTACAGAGTTAATTACAACAATGCTCGACACTTTTTTGCATTTTTGGCTGCTTTAATCAATGAGAAGAGAATTCTCCTAGACACGGTAATGCGGTGCAATTAATTGAAAACCGTTCGCGATTTCAATTTTTATGTCAAACAACCTCAAAACTAATATAATTGAGTTGAAATTATTTGTATGGCATTTTTCTTAACAAAATTTCTAAAAGAGACATGCACGGGCAATACATTCTCTTCCACACAGCCCTGTTACAACTGAAGGCTACAGTATACTTCTCTGACTGCGTAACGCGTTATCCAACTCCGTAACGATGGAGACCCCTCCAGCCTTCATAGTTCTCCGTCATGCTGCCGGATACGCAGTGCAATTTCCCGCCCAATAAGTAGGGGTCGCTACACAAGACTGACCTACTCATATGATGCCGTCCGAGAGAGAAAGACTATTGTTGTTGCTGCAGCTGAATAACAGAGATACTTTTGATGCAAAATAAAGACGATGGGGCGATTTTGGTATTTCCTCACTTCTTCAGCCAAACGTTCTTTGGTTGGACTCATATCTGCGTCTTCATAAGCTGGCCAGTTTAAAAATGGCGCTGCTAGTGTTTACGTCCAATCCCAGCCCTTGCCGTCTTCGTCGTACCTTGACGGAGTGACGGACACTTAAAAAATATTTTGTGCAGCCGGAGACGACGGAGAGGCTCTCCAACAGGCTCTCTGTCGACAAAGAGGGCTCTTCGTAACCTACGTAGAGCACTTTACAGATGACTGTAAATTAGGCTTGACACTCACGAAGCTGAAGAGCGAAGGCGGCGGGTTGTCTTTTGCGTAATCTATCAGTAACCAAGTGTTTTTTGTGACAGAGAAAAATGTTGAATAAATTTAGCATGCAACTAAAAAAATAATCGTTTTAATTATTGTGATTTCAATATTGACCAAAATAATCGCAATAATGATTTTTCCCATAATTCAGCAGCCTTAAGACAGGGAATCCATTTTTACTGGTGTTCCGTGAAGAAACACCGGCAATGGGTCTGGATTTGTGCTGTCACTGGACGCCTTCGCCACAACACTCCGCTCTGCAGCTTCCTGTTGGCGTCTGATGACCGCAAAGACGTGGATCATATGTGTAAATGAGGGGGAAGATGAGAGCCATCGGTGCAGTCCTGTAAGAGGCAGCACCGAGTCAATCACCAGGAAATTGTGAAGGTACTTTAGTTACGTTACGTGACGGTGTTTTGTCAGTTTAATATGTTGTTAGATCAGCAAACGTAGCCCATGTTTAACTGCGGCGAGCTAGCGGTACTGTCTAGGTCACTACAGTTTGCATGCGTTAGAAAAGAAAAGACGACACCTTTGAATGTCCACCAGACTGTGCTACCGGGAAACTTTCAGCTGCCGCCAGCGGACATTTCCCTCTTTTTTTAAGGGTTGCATTTGTTGAAGAAATTGACTAGTTACGTTTTCAAACACAACATGCACTGTGCTCACCTTAAATAGACTCTGTAGCTTCCTATCCCCCTTTTTTTCCACTGAAAAATTACTGTATGCTCCATATCTTAGCGGTCATCAGATGCCAACAAGAGGCGGCAGAGCAGGTGTGGAGAAGGCGTCCAGGGACTGCACAAGTCCAGGCCGATTGATGGTGTTTCTTTCGGGAAACCAGTAAAAACGTATTCCCTATCTAGTTCTCTCCTCATCGATTAAGTCAGTCAAAAATGCATAAATTGTCAGGCAACTCTGTAATTAACTCCATAAAGACCAGTCTCGTTTATATTTCATCGGACTTCCAAAGCTTTCTAACCTTCGAGGGCAGTTGCGAGCCTGCGCAAGTGGTGCATAAATAACGAAAAGGTCCATAGCCAACATCCCCAACATGCTGCATCTAAAAAGCTACTTTTTTGTCCCTCCTGAAGGGTATACCCTGGACACATCACCAGTCCATCGCAGGGTCCCTGGAAAGATCAAATTAACTTCACTGAATTTCATTTTTTATAAAGTGGCAGATTACGGCACTTCCTCTGGAACAGATTTATGCTTTGACTGAAAAACAGTCCTACATCATTCATCTTATCTACTGTACACAACAGTGTTATTATTTCTGTCTATAATTCTCCACCCCAATGCACCCACACACACACATATGCACGTGCACGCACCAACAGTTGAGCACACTCCCTCCAATAGTTCTCCTGCTAATGTGTTATGCAAAAAACTGCATATCGCAGCCGGGGAAGTGCACTGCTAAACAAGAATGTCATCATTGTAGTCACTTGTGAGGCGTTTTACGCCTTCGTCGCTTTCATTAATGTCAAACATTATCTGAGAACTGGGCTTTACGGATATTTAGCGCAACTGCACTCTGTAAAATGCTCTCGTCCCCTTTATCAGTTTACGTCAGAAGTTGATCTTTTCCCGTCCTCTGTGTTTTCTGGCACAGCATTTTAATCAGAAAATCATAAGGTTTTAAAATGTGATGCGACTCCACAGCTGAGTATAGCTGTCAAACAATGATGCGACAGACTGGCGACCTGTCCAGGGTGTACCCCGCCTCTCGCCTGATAATAGCTGGGATAGGCTCCAGCAACCCCCGTGACCCTAAACTGGATAAGTGGTAAAGAAAATGACTGACTGACTGACAATGATTAAATCATTTTTGTCATTACACATCTATTTACACTTAAAGTTAAGAGTTCTCTAAAACAACACAATTTTACCTTCATGTGTATGTATTTTAGCCCAAGGAGGAAGATGCATTTAGAATAAAAGAAACAACAACATATTCTGTCCATACTTTTGTGTTAGCGTCCATGTGGATCCCTTCCCCAGCTGTAAACCTAGAGCAGGGGTGTCCAGCTCCGGACCTCAAGGGCCACAATCCTGAAGGTTTTCAATGTTGCTCTGCTTCAACATACCTGGCTCAAATTTATGAGTCATTGTGCAGAGCTCCATTGGCTGTTGGATCCATTTAATTTGAGTCAGGTGTGATAGATCAGGGAAACATCGAAAACCTGCAGGACAACGGCCCTCAAAGACCGACTTTGGACATCAACTTTGTACTACTGAAGCATCTTTTTCACCACTTCCTGCCTACAGTATATTGTCTTAAAATGTTCAGAGTTAAAAAATGTACAAAGTTTTATGACACTATGAGAAGGAAGAAATAAAAAAAAAAAAAAACAGATTATTCATTTATTCAACTACTGTACATGCTTTATGCTGTTAAGGGGCACCAGAGCCCCGGCGAGGCATGCCCTGTACATAATACAGACCACCCCAACAGATTACATAAACATAAAAATGTATTTTTCATCCAGGGAGAATGTTACACTGCTTCCTTCATTATTTGTTTGCTGTATTCTTTATATGCTTTTACTGCTCGAAGAGAAGCAGCATAACTTCATGTTGCAGCCAGAAAGTAAAACAAGCAACAAAGTTTAAGGCAAGAGAGAGCAGTTCAGTTTTGCAATTACCTGCTTCAAGGCTGTTTCTGTTTGTGGCCAAAGCTAAACAGCAAAATAAATAAACAAGATTGCAGATTCTACTGAAAAGCGTATCAGATGTGGGAATTCTGACCCTCTACAAATACAAGATTTGAAGCTTACGTGCAACAGGTCATGTCTTCATGAAAAGGTTCCTGTTACAGGTTTCAGTTGAGACAATATGTGAGCAGTGTAAGCTCTTTGATTGTACTGTCTACATTTACATTTTCTCATCTACCGTGTATTTGGGTTTGTAAAAAATGATGATCTACATCCCAGTACTGTATTTGTGATGTGTATTTCGAATAAAAGCAAGACTGCTCATAAAACAGGGATAATATAATGTTTAAAAGTTGAAACTTGAGGCAAAACTCAAGTAATAAAATTGAAAATTATCTATTCCAGTTCTCTTTCCAAAAAAAAAAAAAGAAAAAGAAAAAAAAAACATAATCCCCCAAGCAATGGTGTTCGAAAGAAAAGTTTAAGGACTGAGAGACAGAGAGATCTTAAAGTTGGGATGAGCAGCAGCTAAAACTAATGTTGCCCTGAGGAGTTAAACCAAAGAAAGATGCTACAGTTGGAGAAAAATCCAGCTTTTTCAAGATATGGATGTACTTACTTCCAATAAAAAAATTATATATATATATTTATATATATTTATATATATAGTGCATACTCTCAGCTTCACACCCAGCATTGTGTATTGTCCATCAAAACACTACAAACGCACACATAGTGTGAGATTAAAGACATCAAGTCAATGCAACTCTTTAGCAGCTGTCTTGACTGTATACTATGCTGTTATTCTCTGATGGTATATGATAGAAGAAAGCCAGAAAGAATTTCAAACTGCATCCCCAGTGCCACATATATACATAAAAATGTAATAATTACAATTAATAATGCGTTTTAGAGGGAAAATGACTGGGTAAGAACAAGTTTAATGTTTTTACAAAAGCAGTCTCAGCTCAAATGGATTTATTTGCATCCTTTAGTGATGATGCTGCCAATTTTTGTGAATTAATTCAGTACTGTTAATGACAGCAGTAGTGGATTCACAATTTTAAACCCTTTCCGAGGCTGATAAAACATTAATGAAGTATCCTTCGTGGATTATTCTATCTGTAGCCTGAGACGTGTTAGAATAGCCTATGAGGACAACGGAAATCCCTTCACATGCATTTATTTATTACAGACAATTTGGTGTTCATGTTTTCATGAGATGATTCCTTTTAATGAGAAAGAGTGGACATCTTTTCTTCATTCTTAATCTTACTGTTTGTATGCTGTACTGCCACTCTGCTTCGTGAATTGGACTGCAGAGCGATGTTAAAATTCAGTGCAAGTATTTGGAGAAGACAGCATTTGCTCTTTACTGGACGTTCAAGAGAAGCACAGATAGAAGAGGAGGTAAAGCCTGCCGGCCTGACAGAAAAAAAAAAAAGCTGAGACGAGGTGGGAAAACTTCTGTTAGTGGGTAGGGAGAGAAAGAAAAAAGAAACAACTTACCACCCCCATGTCCAGCTGCTCGGGAGTCAGAGAAGGAGCCCCTCCAGTCAGGGGTAAAAAACAGAACATCGGCACCAAAAGCAGCATCTCAGGGGAGATAATCCTTGTCAACTTTTGAAGAACCAGAGAAATCATGATGCCCTATGACGGGCTGATCCTGCAGGGCTCAGACATGGACCCCGAAAGCCGCATCCACGGGATAAATCGCACGCCGACATTGTAAAACGTCACCGAATAAGTCTACCTCACTGTTGAGCGCAAACACGTAAAACACATGAAAACCGGCGCTGGTGGAAACAGTTGAGACCATCAGAGCACTTTATTCCCCTAAAAGAAAAAAACTTGGTGCAAACACCTTCGGGGCTCCAGCAAAGACACGCGACTCTTCTCCTTATCTCAAGTCCGGCTAAGGAAGGATTTCCCTGACTGCAAGAAGCGCGAGCTCCGCGCTCTGCCGCTGCGTCTCGAGCACGAGAGAAATGAAAGCGGCAGCTGCCAGCTGCGTGCGGCTGTGTCGCGCGCGAGAGCCTTCTAGTTAGATACAAGAAACAATTCAAAATCCGGAAGTTTGTACCACAATAAAGTTCTGATGTCGAAACAAAATTATGCGTTCAGAAAATATGGAAAAATGCCAAAATAAGCTTCCAGGATTTAAAGTAGCCTACGTTGCTAGAAAACAATATCTCAGAGCGTGAACCGTAAAATGTAAAGTCTATACTTCAACCGTTTTGTTTAAGAAAATGGACAACTGAATCATAGATAGCCATTGAGAAATTTGAGTGAAAAGATGAATGAACTAATGACAAAATGAAAAAAAGTGGATATTCTGCTTCAGCATTTGGTCTACTAGCCTGTAAAAGGTTTACCTGCAAAAAGACTACACACAGCCTAAAAACTAATACCAGACTTTGTTTTATTCTGCTGGATTGGATAAAGGAAATTGAGTTTTTCAGTTTTTTTCACACTGATGTGAGTTAGACTTAAATAACTGATTGATGAAAACAGATTTGAACAAATTGAAACACTTTATTGTCTATGTTTTGGTACGTGGCTAAATTATTTGAAAACTGTCTGCTTCACCACTCTATAAATCAATGTTAATAGGTCAGATGTTTAAAAAAGCTGGAAGAAAAAGCTTTTTAAAAAAAAAACAGAAACAGAAGCTTTTTTAGTTTTTCCTTTTTATTTTGAAATCCAATTCTTAAACTTCCGGTTGACTACTTTAACGTTTTCTTCTTACTTTATTTAAACAGCTGTGAGATTATTTGAATTCGGCCTGAGGGGGCTATTATTTAACATCTTTGGACTTTAATAATGATTTATGAAAAAAAACAAAGAAAAAAACGGTAAATCAAGATCAAATAAGTAAATTGTGTGACTGAAGCCACAAATATCATGTGATATGAGCCCACAAATAGAGTGTGTAACTTTATCTCAAAAAGTATGGGAATTTTTATATGGTTTATGTATCTTTGTTGAAAAAAAATATTTTTGGCAATTAATCTTATACTGCCGCAAGGCCTGTTTATTTTCCCTTTCAGATGATGCTACATTTGTGAGGGATGGCATTTTTGGCATGAGCAGCAGAGGTGAACATGCAATTTCTCCTCCACTGTAAAAAAATACTAAACAAAGCAGATCATCACTGGAAGTGATGTGCAGAGAGATATTGAGATAAAATTCTGCAAACAGTGAAAACCTGATATCTCCAAACTTTATCCTCAAAGTTTAAAATCCTGGTCCACACAGAGACGCACAGATTCTAGAGCTGGATGGGATGGCTGCAGTGCTGACTTCAACCCCATTTAACATTTGTAGGATCAGCTTTGGCATATTCTTCAAGCCAGCGTGACCAACATAACCATGCTGGCTGACTCGTGCTTGTGAAAGAAGAGGATGCTATCCCACAGCTGCAACCAAGCTGGGGACCAGTAGGCTATAAGGTGGAGGTGCCAGGCTGTTGTGGCTGTGCATGGTTCCACCAAGCAAAATTCAAAGCAGAATAAGTTGTTTTACGATGGCAAATAAGATTTGGCAAGTTTTTCAAGTCAGCAATCCACATATTCAACTCTGCTGCTCATCCCACAAACACACATCCATACAAAAGCAACAAAACTGAACAGGAAATCAGTTAAAGATATTGCCAAGAAGCATTGTTACAGCAAAGAAATAACCAACTGAACAAAAATTTCTTTACTGTTTGGGCTAAGTTTATGTTTCTAGTGGATGCAGCTGCCACTGCTGGCTTTAAAAACTGTTACCACAATAAAATGATTAAAGCTTTCCTGCTTACTAACGAACTGTTGTGCTCAGAACTGCCCATATAAGCATAATCAACAGTATTTGTGTCGGAAAAAATCTATACTTTAAAAATCACAAGATTTTATCTTAATGCTGCAAACTGCTGCATCACCGTTTGCCATTTTCTTTCCAAAACCCTCAGTTGAAACTCTTGTCCCCCACTGAAAGGTCCAGTCTTCTCTGATTGGTCGACTCATTACTCAAAAAAGGCAAATTCTTACTCTATGTTTGTATGAGATGCAAACAAGTCACTTGGCAGTCACTATGGCAACATTTTTCATCAAAATGTTGTCAAGTTCATGAACCTCGGACTAACAAATGCAGCATTTCAATCAATTTAGGAGCCAGTCATCTGTGCGACAGAATAATTCTTCTGGTATGGAATTTGAGCTTTGTAATATGGAAAGCTGATTGCATGCACAGCGACCTTTATGGCAGAGTAATGAGAAAACATTAAAGAGCATAAATACATTTCCTTTAAAAAAAAAAAGTCTAGCAATGGAAGCATGACAAACAAGAAAACTTTTTTTACAGTTTTAAACTTTGGACATCATCATATCCAACTGACAAGAAAGTTTAACTTAAGGATTTGAGTTTAATGCCTTAATATGGCAACTGTCCACCCACATGAGATGTCCTCATGTCAAAGGATCCCTATTAGTTCTGGTGATGCTGACCTGAAGATGCTCCTGCACCACACCAATGACACCTCCCTGACTTAAATAGTTTATATAAGTTTTAAACAATGAAAATACATTGATTTAGCTAAAAATCACTTTTAGACTCTACCGTCAAAATTAACTTCAACTTTAAATGACAATGCCGACTCACACACACACACACACACACACTTTTATATATCTACATTAAGACAAGGGTTGTAACTACTCTGTGTTTGATAGACAGTCCTCATATTCTAACCGCACTGTCATATCTCTCTTTTATTGTACTGCAGTCTCATGGCTGGACTGCAAAGCAATGCATAATGATCACCTGGGCTCGAGCACCCACAGACACATATTAAGTTTATCCATTTCATTTATTGCTGATGCTGTTACATCTCCATTTCAAATAGTTTTTTTTTTTCTTTTTTTGTGTGTATTAAAGATGTTCATCATGGCTTTCCGACAGCAGGTCTAAACCATTGGTGTCATTAAAGTTGCTGGGCAAATGCTCGGAAACACTTACAGTAGACATAAACCAACATTAGTTAGATATACATAGGAGTACAAAGTTGTTCTCTTAAGTAATGAAAGTGCTTATCTATTAAATGCTAAGAGATTTAGTTCTCCTCATTCCACCGAGACTTCCTGCAGAGTTTAGTAAGCATGTTAGGAAATGTGTAAAATTGGTGAACATAGCTCAGTATTCCCTCTTATTGGTTCTGAAAAGAGATCAATGTAATTATTCATGTGTTTTGTTAATGATTCCAAAAATGCACTGCATTTTGTTATTAATAAAGAGATCAATGACTTTACAAAAAATGGCAAAGTTAAAATGTACAATTTGTACAATCCCAAGAAAACCCAATTTTCCCGCTTTATGTGGATTAAACTGAGTTTATTTGTTGCTCTTTTGTAATCTTGAAAAGGAAACGAATAAGCTACGCCATCAATATATGTCATGCAATATCACTTAGAAGTGACACCAGTTTATTTGTGACTTATTGGGATGTTGTTTGGAGACAGCGTTTGATGAAATATTAATGTTTGCCACATAATTCATCCCTTATGTATTTTATATTCAGACTACACAATCCACATAATTGACTTTCCCATTTCTCCCATCACTCATCTTAACATTGTAAGCTTAAAAACTTTGACTTCATTAGTCTCTGTCTGATATGTGAGCATGACTGAAAGTATATTTCAGTAATTTGTTATTGTAGATTACTCACAACCTCATTTCTAAGAACGTTGGGACACTGTATAAAATGTAAATGAAAACAGAATGCAGTGATTAGCAAATCTCATAATCCCATGTTTCATTCTCTTAAACAATGTCAGACACAGAAGTTTTTCCTTTTAAAGGAAAATTCATTTCAAATTTGATGGCAGCAACTTTATTTCTAAAACAGTTGGAACAGGGGCAACAAAAAGCTGGAACAATTAGATGTTCATATCAAGAACAATTCGAGGAGTACTGTACTTGACAATTAATCAAGTTAACTGATAAAAGGTCATTAACGTGACTGGTTATACAAGGAGGAAGAGCCTCAGATATAATCTGCTAAACTGCAACAAACTACATACAAAAACTTCAGAAAAATGTCACTCATTGTAAATTTGCCAAGATTTTAAAGGTAGAGTCCAGAGTTTTTTTTTAACCAGGCTGTAGAGATGTTTATTTCTGCTGTGAAGTTGACGTTTTTAACATGGGAGTGTATGGGGATTTGCTCTGTTTTGCAGCCAGCCCCTAGTGGATCAAGGGAGAATTACAAAAAATGACTTATTCCAAATAGACTCATAGTTGACCACTGGAGGTTGTCGCTTGGTCATGCCCTTAGCTCTGTCATTGGCTGGCAGTATTTACAGAAATCTTCACCCAGAAACGTCCTGAACACACCAAAACAAAGGGGGAAAATGAATTACAGACAAGGGGAGAGGGAGTTGCAAACAAACTCACCACCATACAAAAGTACAGGCCCAAAGGCGCAGATTTAGATGAATTTTACTTGCACAAGTCATTTATTTTCAGGGAGGAAACTCCGAACTCTACCGTTAAATATAAAATATGTATATAGGAGATTTGCAAATCCTAATTTTGTTTTTACGTATATTTCACAGTGTTCCAACTGTTATGAAATTGCAATTGAGATTAACAAATATCCACTGATTTAACTACTGTCACATGTTTATTTACAGTAAGCACAAAAAATCATCACGCGCGAGAGATGGCCTACTCTACATGTGGCTGACCTGCTACGAACGTGGGGAATCTCATCAAGCAAGGCCGTTCCACACGTGTGTGAGGTTTACTTCTTATATTGTGAATGGTACAAAATATTAGAGTATGCAAGCATATAACGTCTCTCTACTCCCTATAACTGTCAGTTGGTATAAATAGAAGCAGTTCATCGCAGAACTGGCTGAGCATCCAATATCCTGGTTGTATTGATCCCTTTGACAAAGTTGTATGTGTAAATTTGAACTGCAATTGAGATTAATGTTAACATTAATGTTATTAAAGTGGCTTATTATTTTTCACCCACATGCACATATTTCCTGCGCTTTTGTGGCTCTCCTGATAATATGATCCATGATATATGTTAAATAATATAAATATTAAAAAATAAACTAGAACAGTCTAACACTGACAAAA
Organism: Atherinomorus stipes; assembly: GCA_023101725.1. Classification (NCBI taxonomy): domain Eukaryota; kingdom Metazoa; phylum Chordata; class Actinopteri; order Atheriniformes; family Atherinidae; genus Atherinomorus; species Atherinomorus stipes. The sequence goes on along the minus strand of JALJCO010000762.1, from coordinate 40,241 downwards.
ATTTAAATCAGCTGAGCCATAAATAAAAACTATGGGCAGATACTAAAATAAATATCATAGGTTAATAAGAAAGGTTTGTGAGCAACACATGGCAATGAATATGTTTCACCCAATGTTACTTGGTCCCAAATCTTTTTTTTTTTTTTTTTTTTAAAGGATTTTTTGGGCACTAGTGGCCTTTATACAACAGTGTACAGTGACAGGAAAGGGGCAGAGAGAGTGGGGAGTGACATGCAGCAAAGGGTCCTCGACCGGGAATCGAACCGGGGCCGACTGCGCTGAGGAACTGTAGCCTCTGTTCATGGGGCGGCTGCTCAACCAACTGAGCTAATCACCGCCCCGTGGTCCCAAATCTTAATGGGACCAAGTAACATGACTTTTTAAAAAGTTTTGACTTTTTTTTTTATATATATAAGAAAGGTCTTTGTGAAATATTCCTTGTACACTGGTCATTAGGCAGGAAGTCAATGTGGTGGTCATTTTGGTTACATTTATGAACATTGTCCTCCATTCTAATCCAAAGGAATGAACAGGAAAGAAAAATGACTTATTGTTCTTACAAAAACAAGAGTCTACTTCAGTTGTATGAAGTGCAGCCTCATTCTAATCATTTACAGCTTCATGCAGAATGTAAAGAGAGTTCACTGGACTGTTATGATTCAAGAAAAATTGAGTTTTGATAAATGCAAATCCAACATCTGTCACCCCAGGGAAGTTTGAAAGTGGAAAACCACATTTAGTCTTCCATTTTTCAAATGCATAGCTGGGAAAAAAAGGGTGGAGGATAAGCAATAAATGTTACATGGTGAAAGGCCAGACAGTAAATTAGTATCTACCAGTCAAGGACAGATATATGTGCTGAGGATGTGGAATGTATTTAGAATTAGCAGAAAAGCTGAAATGATGCCTGTGGAGACTCCACCTACATTTTTTCATTCTAAAAATGTATCTGGATATTTCTCCTTGTAGACAAAGATGGTCCCCTCTTTGTCAGCAAATGCCATGACATCCATTTTAAGTGTTTTCATTTTGGATCAATAAAGTTTAGCTTATATTTTATAGAGGGCAAGTCCAGTCAGACTTCCTTTCCAGTCTCAAACATAAGCATCGTCATTTCTCTCTGCTCAATTAAGAGAGATGTTCTCTCTTAAGATTTACTGTAAGGTGAGAAAATCAATCTCAAAACTTTCAGTATATAGTTACAAGCAGCAGACAGATGGCTCAGCTTCCCCTCTTTTTGTTTAATGCCTTAAACTAAAAGGGAGGAAGTTAACTTGGCTCCTTCCAGAGATAGTGATCATACTTGCAACAAAAAGCCTAGAAATTTATTCTTCTCCCAGATATAAAATATAATTTACAAAATGAATATATAACATGAAGAAGTTAGTTTCCAACTCTGGAGATTTGCAGGTGAAAGCAAAGTTACGAAAGTGAGAGATCACTAGTGAGAGTGAAAACAAGGGAAAAAGAAAGAAAATTAGAAAAAAAAAACTTGAAAAAGTCCTTATTAATTCCCAACTCACTGATGTTTGATCAGGAACCTTATTCTTTAGTTTTGAATGTAACACTATCCACAAAGCATTTCTCCCGGGAAGAGTTTCCTAAGTTGATAATGTGACAGTGACAAGACATATCGCCATGGCAATGTAGAAAAATGTAGTTTAATAATTTCAGTACTAAACACAAATCTTACCTAAACTTAAAGGATCTAGAAGCAGGATTAAGAAATGAGATGCGTGAGTGCTGCGACTTGTGCTGCAGGTAACGCAGCCACCAGCCAAGCCGGCATGGGAGCACCAAGCGGCAAACTCCGCTGGAGAACAGTGAGCCCACTTTCGCGTTGCACAAAAATTGTAATTCTTTCTTGATCCACTAGGGGGCTGGCTGCAAAACAGAGCAAATCCCCATCGACTCCTATGTTAAAAAGGCCAACTTCACAGCAGAAATAATCACGTTTACAGCCTGGTTCAAAAAATCATTTTAGGTTTAATGGGTCAAGTTTACCTTTATGTCGACCGTGAGGGTGTGAACATTTAGATATTATTTAATCTTGAAATTACACATAATTAGGGGCGTGTCCTTTTGATTGACATGCAGTAGACTGGAAGCCTATTAGCTTCCTATTAGCTCCCTCTTTGCTCTCGGTAAGGTCTCAGTCTGCAGCAAAGTAGCAAAATGGTGGTTTTTAGCCAGCTAACAGCAAGTTCAAACATGTCTTACCTTTATCCCACCGCTTAGAAGGCTAATTTTCCTAAGCTCCTGTTAGTTTTGAGTTAGCTTGGTTTGCATTTAGCCCAGAGTAAGTTGGCTGTCAATAATTTGCCCCGAGGCTGCGCTGTGCCCATTTTAGTATTTTCAGGGAGTGGCTACACGTGACACGGCAAGATGGCGACGGTGGAACACGCCCAACTGGCTTCACTTTGCTCTATTCAGATGTAACCGGATACTACGTCCATCTCTATTAACAGTCTATGGGGAGCACACACAAACGGATGCTATAACATTGTTTACTATGCTGACAAAGTCTTTTTCTTCATAGTGCCACTTTTTAGTGGTCTTTCAGCTGATCTGGATCATTTGCTAACGGCAGAAGAATCCATAACTGTCCCTTTGCAGTGTTTGAATCCAAAATGCCCAATCTCCTTTCTGTATCAAAACTGTCGGGAACACGTATGCAGCGTTAATTGAGGTCTCATCCTCAGGACTGTGCGGGAAATTCAGCCACCGAATCACAGCGCGTTAAGTGGGATTTATGTTTGCGCGTTCTCTGCGGCATATCAGATCCACGTAGCTAATGTGGATGGGATATGCTCTTGCACTTGTCCGGGGGGTACCGGCGACGTGTTGAAGTACCCTTTTTACTCTGAAGGCGGCAGTACTCTGAAGGCGACTATACAGATGTGGGCATTAAAAAGTTCCCCTTTCTGCCGACTGCCAGCCACTTACCAGCCACTTACCAGCGACTTGTCTGCTAATTCAATCGCACAGAGAAACGCCTGTGTGCCCAGGGAAAACGATTTCAGAGCATAAATTGAATGCCCGGGACAAAGACGTTTCCACACGCCAAGTTTGAACACCGTGCGTGATGACGTTTTCGCAAGACAAATCGTTCAGCCAGCAATAATGCCGTAATAGTGCACCATCACTGCACCACTTCTGGCAGAAAGAGGAAGAACTTTTCCATGCCCAGATCTGTAAATCCACCTTTATGCAGCACACACCCTATTCAAGGCAACAGAGAGACATGTGGGTGGGCAGGATTCAATCCCACAGACTCCCGGGTGAGTGTCACGCGCTTACCTGTCAGCCAAAGGGACATCCCTGTGGCCAAGTAGCCAGGGCGCATGATCTATCGGAGGCATAGTGACAGGACCCCACACTATCACATATAAAGATATATCCCTGTGCATCAAGAAAGAAAAACCCTATGCATAAAAAGAGCAGTCATGTTGGAATAGTTAGAGATCATGTGGTAGCATGTGAACTGGAAACTTGGTCACATCCAGATATGTCAATATGAATGCCAATTTTATTTATAAAGCACATTTTAAAAACCTCTAGGTTTACCAAAGTTCTGTACAAGAGTTACACACAAGTTTGATCACTACCACACAACCATAAAAGTTACATAAAAAAATTAAGACAGAGATACAAAAGATAAAAAAAAGGGGGGGAAAGAGGAAGAAAGAATATAAAAAAAGCTGATTGGTCAACCTATACTTAACCAAATGCCAATATGAATAAATGTGTTTTCACCAGCAATTTGATCAGTGCTAGATCAGGAGCAGTTCTGATCTGATGAGGGAGGGCGTTCCAAAGCTGAAGGGCTTCCCCTGCAAAGGCCCTATCACCTCTAGTTTTCAATCTGGATCTCGGAACTACAAGGAAAGTATCAAACCCTGGCCTTAGAGACTTTAGTGTACTGTAAAGCTGAATAAGATCTGCTCAATAATGAGGGACCAGACCATTTAGAGCTTTAAAAGTCAACAGCAGAATCTTAAAGTCAATCTTTAAGATTGACACACTGGAAGCCAGTGAAGAGATGCAAGAACCGGAGTACTATGATCTTGTTTCTTAGCCCCGTCAACAAATGGGTGGCAGCCTTCTGGACTATCTGAAGCCAGTTTAAGGCAGACTGATCCACACCCATGTACAGAGAGATGTTGTACTTGCCAAAGTATACTGGTGGTAACTTTTACTGTCACTTTTTTTACATAGCAAGATAATAAATTGTTTGCAAAGGCTTCAGATTCCAATATTCCAGACGTTTAATGCAAGTCATGTACATGTAAGGCTACAACTTTTTGCATCGTGTATAGTGAGGTGATTATTCTTTTTTTTTTTTTAAGATCAGGTTGGATTTTCTGACCCATGGACAAAATGAGGCTGCTTGTGTCTCCCTGTTTCTGATCTTGATGCTCAGCTAATCCTCCAGACTCGAGCTTCACCATAAACAGAGTTGTATCAAGATTGTCATCTGAACTTTTGTTTAAAAAAAAGTCTAGATGATAAGATTCCTTTAAGTACTAATATCTTGATAAACGTAATTGGGAAGCAACTGAACAAAGAATAATTAAATGATTTAATTAAAAGATATAGGAGAAAATATCTGGCATGAAAACATGACTGACAGTCAAAAAGATGGAACAATGCAAGCTGTATTTAGATATATTTGCACCTGCAGAGCACGCTCCGTCCTTGTCTCCTTAACATGATGTGTTATTGCCAGTGATACCTTGGTCAAAGCAGTGAAGAGAGACCCACACCTGCTCCCATCTAGTTACAGTTGCTGCTCTAATAGAAAACGTGCTCAGTGTTAAAAACCTGCCCGTCTCATTTGTTGGTTCTCAACGTGGGACATCAGTGTGAGACATCAATGATTTAGATCAACAGCCTTCTCCTCACTCCTTAACAGAATCCGCAGGTGTGCTGGCAGCATCATTCATCACTAAAACATTATTCCTTCTCCTCCAGATTCCTATGGTGGCACCAAAAGAAATGGTTCTTCACTTCCTCTCTGCCTATACTAACAGTGTGCAACATCTTTTTATGAATCGTGTTCTCCATCTGGTGAAAGTTAGTGCTAACAGATTTGTATTTAATGAGCTCTGATGAGATTAATAAGCTGTAATGAGAAGAAACGCTTCTGAACTTTTGGTTAAATTTTTGTTAGAATCTACAGAATGATGGGCAGTTTGCTCTTGGAAGGAGTTAAAACATGAGGAAAGATGGGAACTGTGGAGATAAAAAATGCACAATGTGCATCATAGGTTGCTTCACTGAGAACATTTTTACCTTGAGGCATCTGCATGAATTTCAGCTTTACGGAGCAATGCATTTATTCACCTTCATGGGGTCATATCTGACTATGTCATTTGCAAACATAAAAATTGAACAGATGAACCAACAACATCTGTAGGATTACATGGAAATTTAAGGTTAAGTTGCAATAATGTGTTTTTCCAGTTGTTGTTGTTCTTCTCCTTCTTAATGGGAGTGAGAACAATCAACTAGAATGGTTTAAGTTTGTAGAACTTTCTGAACTTGATAAATCTGATTAAGCTGTAAGTGAATAAGGTTTTGGAGGACACTTGACGTGATTAATTTCACACAACTTAGATGAGATAGTTCACACAAACTTTGCTTTATTTTTTACTGACATGATGATTTCAAGTTCATCTTACTTAAAGTAACTGATGAACTCAAAATTGTTCTTGTTATGTAGCAGGGACTCATTCTTGGTGGGTTTAGCTAAAACTAAAGCCAGACTAAAGATGTAAAAACCTCTACAAAGTGTAGGATTACCTAAAGACAATTTAGATCTGGCTGCTTTCTTAAATTAATCCATCAAAAATAAAGGTTCTTGGTCAAACAAGTGCCAGCAAGTGTACTCTGATAAAGATCCACAGCATTTGCAAATGGAAGAACCTTAAAGGCAAATTCATTAGTACAACAGTCCACCTATGCAGTTTTACCGTAGCGTGTCCAGTCATAAGCCATTCCTCACTAAAAGACACCTGACAGTCTGCTAGGATTTTGCCCAAAGGCATCTGAATGACTCTCAGACCTTGATCAAAGAAAAATCCTCTGAATTTACGAAACACAGATTGAACTATTCGGCCACAGTTTCCAACAGTGTGTTTTTGGAGGAAGTCAGGCACTGAGCATCACCTCGTTAACACCGTCTGTACAGTTAAAACTGGAGATGGAGGCAGCAGAATTCTGCAGAAATATCTGTCTGTGACATAGACTGGAAGTGATGCTAGAAATAAAACGATCCAGAAGGATTTGTCTAGACTGTTCAAGGACTGATTTTGAGGTGATTGTTTTTCATTTAAACAACCAAAATCAAACATACAGTAATTGGCTATGGAAAAACTTAGTAAAAGTCCTAGTTTGACCAAACTTGGGGAAAAAACCAACAACAACAACAACAAAAAGAAGACAGTGGTAGAAAACTCTTATGAAAAAATGTTCAGAACTTGTTGGATTATTCCTTAACAGACTTGAGAATAGGCGCTTTCGGACTTTAGGAACCTTTTGGAGTTCCTATAACCTTTTCGGGAACCGGACCGTTTTTTAGCGCATTCGTACATAGGAACTAGGGACCTCGGACCACAGTTCCTATTACTTTTTTTAGCTCCTACTCCGAGGCAGGGTTTTTTTTTTTGGGTTCCATAGGAACTGAAATACGGAGAGGTTTGGTGATTGGTAGAACTGGCAAGCCGCGCCCCTTGCGTGAGCTCCGCTTCTTCCAGCCCCGCCAAATTTAAAAAGTCTTACAGCTGTTTACCTGTTTACCGAGATTGTAAGAATAAGAACTATTACAATAGGAGTGTACCAATTCATTTTTAAATTGATCACAATGGTGCACGTCCCGAATCGATAACTATTTTGAAATGTCCAAAAGCTATTATTTTCATATTAATTTAATGACCAAATACAGCGGCAAAGTATAGCAGTAGAATCTGCGGCTGCCACCCGGACACTTTAGTGAACGGACCAGCCACTAAAGTTCCAGGCGCACTTCAACAAAAGGTAAACAAGGGAAAGGGAGGGAAAGCTGGTATGTTAGCTTTTATAATAGCTTTGAATAAAAAAGATGGAAAACACAAATCCAGTTGCAAATTGTGTCAGTACAATCTGCACCACTTTAGTGAACGAATCCCAGTCCGTCCACTAAAGTGTTCGGGCGTACTTCAACAAAAAGGTAAACAACGTTAGCAGAGCACTTTCCAACGGGGGGGGCTGTTCCGTTACATATGACCGTGATGAAGGAAAGCTGGTAAGTTAGCTTTTATAATAGCTTTGAATAAATGAGATGAGAGACCTCAGTTTTGTATCAGATCTGCTGGGGCATAACTTTGTCACTGTCACAACGATTGTGTCACACATGGTCCCTAACAACGTCCTCCCTCATGTGCAAACGCACACTGAAGACGAAAGGTAGTTCTTATCACTAAACTCGGGAGGCGTAGTTAAAGGAACTGCGTTCTTAGAACCTCTCTGTCCGAATGCGCCTAATGCCATTGCTGCCAGGAATGATGAAATTCTGGATTGATACCAATTTTATAAATTATTTGTCCAACAGCCATTATCAATGATTTTCATTTATTTTGTTCCCTTGTTATTGAAAAACGTTTGAATACAGTACACAAAAAACTGGGGGGGGATTTGAAGAATTTGAGCCTGTAATAGTTTAAGTGAAAAATACATCCTTGTGATCTTTTTCAGAACCGACAACTCAATGATTTTTTGTTGATTTTATGGCCCATCAAAATTACATATAAATAGTCAGATTAGGACATAACCAGGCCACTACTGTACTGCTGTATGCCAGTATGGTGATTTCAGTCAGTGAGCTTAATATTGTTGAGTTGATACCAACAGGAACAATAATTCAATTCAGGTCAGTTTTACTTGTATAATGCCAATTCACAACAAAGTCATCTTAAGTCACTTTACAGACAATCAATTCAAGACAGTTTATTGTGATCCAATTAAAACAAATCGACAGTTTATAACAGTATTCATACAAGTCAATACACAGAAATAACTGCCAGTCAAAGTAAACTCAATGGATTGCATCAAGTCTTGTCTTCAATTTAATCCTCAACCCTGAACATGCATGGGGCAAAAGGATGCAACAGCGGAAAGGAAAGAAGTCCCTAATAGGAGGAAAAACTTTGGCTGAACCGAGCTCAAGAAGGGAGGCCATCTGCCTTGACTGTTTTTGGGTGGAGAGGTCAGGGAAGATGGACAGGCACCCCAGCGAGACCTGCTGAGAGAGAAGAAGAGAAATACAAATATCAATGTTTAATCAATATCTCTGCATCCTTTTATATTCACACAGGTGATTCAACCAAGTACTAAATAAAGGATAGTTTAGTGTTTTTTGTAACAAAAGCTACAAAACATAATAGAGAACTGGGAGGAAATTGCTTGAATCAGTTTTAACATGAGTCTCATACATAAAAATAAGTTCATTTTGATATGATCATAAATTTCTCTGAATGCACCGTGTAGGTATATTAGACCTCTTTGTCTCTGTTTTTATGTTCACCTAATTATTCCCAGATGGACTACAGGCATTGTATTCATTGCTTTATTTATGTGCATGGATCAAGCAGAACCTTGGTATTCCTCCTCATACTCCCAAAATGAACTCTTTGATCCATATACCCCAGAAAAATATTGCCCATTACACTGAACTCAGCTATTTTGGCAGAATATCTCATGCTACACACATAAAAGACCATTTTTTATTGCCATTCACCAAAAACGTTTCAGTGCTTGTCAATCATCCTGGACTAAGGCCTGCGGTTTAGAAGAACGTTTCTTTCATTACTATCGCATCCTCTTTGCCTTCAAACTCACCTCTCTTCTGACCTTAGATCAAACCTCAAGATCCATGCCATTCCCTCATCCATGGTTTAAACCCATGATTTCCACCCAAGTATGGAGCTCATGTGGGATTTATCATTCTAACAGTGGGTGAACTTCCAACTGAAGAGGTCATGACAGACCTCATTATGACTCCATTTGCAGCCACCTCATGAGCTTCACTGATAATGCTACTCAAATAAGAGGAAACTCACTTGCTGTTCACACTTTCGATATCTTGTCTTTATTCCACAATCTAAGTGTATTGCACAAATGCCATTGTGCTCAGAGATGCACGATATCATCGGCCCGATATCGGCCAATATTGACTTTAAACTGAGTATTAGATATCAGCCATTCCACCAATATAATTAATCGATATATAACAGGCGCTGTTTGGTGGATATTACATCATTTTCAGCTTTAACAGCGGTATCAGTTGTCAAATATCAGCATACTGGCCAAAAATCCAATGTTGTGCATCCCCAGTGCTTCTAACCAACTTCTTTTTATGACGTGGAGATGCAGTATTATGGCACTGCAAAGTTATTTGACACAGAAGCTGCGACCATTGACATGTTGATCTAACAGTTGTTATTTCTGTAAGAGTTTTATTGCTACATTGATTTACTACACACTTGTTTTTATATTTCTGCCACTATTCAAATGACTGAAGCCAGACACAAAAGATGGCCTTGAAGATTACTCACTCTTTATAATACCACCTTGGATGACTGAATATGATAGAAACATACTGTAAATGTGTGGCTGCTGAAGTTGGAACTTCGCCAAAAAAGAGAGAAAAGGGACTGACCACCAAACCACCAAGAATTTGTTTGGGGAACCATGGCCATTTTTGGGATAAGAAAAAAACTGAATAATGCATTCTTTGTGAGATTCTGAACAGTAGTTATTTATTTGAATAAGTACAGGATTCAATTCAATTCAACTTTATTTGTATAGCGTCAATTCATGACAATGTCACCTCAGGGTGCTTAACAAACAGAAAAATTGAAGTCAGATTCATAATGATAGCCTAGCTAAGGATGCAATACTGTCACAAGTTTCTACATGGAGAAGCAGAGATGAGTGGGCAAGAAAGAGCCAAGTGCATCATGAACGTCCCGCAGCAGTCTAAACCTATAGCAGCTTGACTAAGGGATGGCTAACCATCCCTAACTATCGACTGATCCAGCCAAACGCTACAACTAGACTGTCCGCAATTGCAATGGGGGCATTTCTGTACATGTGTAATTCGAACAGATGAGAATCTGACTTTTTTCTTAACAACATGGAGGAAATCTGGAAGGACTGTCACATTCCTGGTTGTTGGAACGTCAGAGGAAAACTTTAATGTTGTAATAAGTGAATGAGAAGATCACAGACATTTATTTCATGAAGATTTCTGCTGTCTGTGACAAAACTGGACACTGCTCCATCCACTGTGTATCAGTGTGTTCGTATCGGAAGGAATATCGGACACACAGCGCAGAGGAGCAATAACTTGCTGCCACAGCGGAGAAAACGTCAGATTTAATCCCCAACAACAAAAACACGGTAAATTATGGTGAACACTCATTAATCTGACACTTTATTTCACGTATCTACGCTCCCGAAATGACGCACTGCATAACGTTATTATGCTAGCTAATGCTAACAGAGACAGCTGTGGTGTTGCTGAGAGTTAATTACTAATCTGGGAGACATTGTGAATATAACATTATTTGCTCCGATCAGGGCAACGTTGGGACCAGAAAATAAAAACAGTTCAGTCAGAAACACAAACGGATCAGGAAGACAGTGTCCTGCAGCCTTTAGTTTTATCTGCAGGACATTTGAAGACTGCGTGGTCTGTACAGTCCTTAAACAATACCAAAAGCCAAATATGTGATAAAATAGAAAAGTTACCACCTTTGAAAGGGTTTAGTTTTTTTTTAAACTTTGATAAGTAATCACGAGATGTGCGTGTTCTTCCAGTGTGGCTTGTCATTAAAGCCAGTTTACGGAGATGAATAATAGTTTAAATTAATGATCCGATGCAAAAGAAACAAACAGATAAATAAATGTCAGAATACTTTAGAGATCTACGGATAACATACCTATAGGTTATCATGACCCTAGACAACTGTCCAATGTTGTAAATCCAGATATACACACTTCTTTCCATAGGAGGTAATTGGGACTAGTCCCCACCTTAATGGCGGGGCCGCAAGATGGCGCAACACACAAAACGCTCGTCGGATCAGTCTATAAGACTTATCAAAAAAGAAGGTTTTAAGCCAAATCTTAAAGGTAGAGAGTCTGCCTCCCGAACCTGAATTGGTAGCTGGTTCCACAATAGGGGGGCTTGATAGCCAAATGCTCTGCATCCCATTCTACTCTTATAGGCCCTTGGAACTACCAGAAGACCTGCAGTCTGAGAGCGAAGTGCTCTGCTTGGAAGATATGGAACTATGAGATCTCAAATATATAATGGAGCTTGGTCATGGAAAGTTATAAGATGCAAACTTTTCTCAGCTGTAACCCTGCAACTTCCCCCCCTGCCTCGTGCCTCCCCCACCTGCCCCCCCCCCCCCCCCCCCCCCCCCCAACCTTTATTTGCTGAAAATCATACTTGTAAAAACTTTAAACTTTTAAATGCCCAAAGCCTCTTACTGCATTTAAATAAGATCATAATTCCCCCCCCCCCCCCCCCCCCCCCCAAAAAAGAAAAAACATAATTTAAACTTAAATATTTGGACCCTTAAAAGCTTAGTTACGGCCCTGCATCAGAAACTGTTTTCCTGCCTCCCACTCTGTGTCCACGCGCTGTCCTGCGTCACAGGCTCATGTACGAGACAATCTGCAGTCTGGAGGACTGAAGCCACTGAGCCAGCCAGGTAAAGCCAGTTTCTCCAGGTGATGTTCTAAAGCACAAAGTTTGAGTAAAATTAAACTAACAGTATAATGAATAAAATGTCCGCTAAAATAGACGGACAGTTGCGGTTCAGACAGTACGCTCATTAATTGTTTCACCAACACCCCTAGTCGTGTTTGGTTTGTAGAGTGTATTTACCTCTTAAGATTAGATCATAATTAACACAAAAGCAGTTTATAAAGAGTTTAGAAATGTTTTGGATCGCTGTTTCATGGGGTGAAGCTTGACTGATTGCTCTATATGATTAATAATAGCAATGAGACTGCAGCACAATGAAACATTACATCCTTGCTGTAAGACTTGGAAAATAAATAAGCTACACAGAACAAGATATCTAAATATAACTGCTTCTGTAACTTGTATAAATGTGATAAATCATTTAATATTTTCATAGGCTGCGTATAAGGATGCAACAACTTTGTTTTAAATCTTGATGCTTGGAATATGCAGGCCACAATGAAAAGGAAGTATAAAAGTGGAGACATTTACATTTTTTTAAAGAGAGAGATGAGAAGGAAAAGGAGATGGCAAGAAGTGAGGAAGGAGGGATGAGAGAGACACCAGGAAGTTCACAGATGCAGAAAGCCACTGAAAGCACAACAGGGCAAGAAAGGACTGCGGATGATGAAAGTGACATTAGTGATGAAGAGGAGAAGGTTTCGGAGTCAGAGAGAGAGACAGACAGTGGAGAAGAGGCTGATGTTGAAAAAGAAGGCACAGAATCAGGGAATCCACCTACTCCAGCTGGACCACCTGATATGTTGGCTATTTATTGTCCATATAAATTAGTGCTAAGACATTAGATATTACAGTGAAAAATTTTTCAGTCAAATATATTGGTGCATTGAAAGCTAAATATTTCAATACACTTATGCTGCTGTAATTCTGTTTTTTGTTTGTAGTACTACTAGCAGCCTACAGTAGTTGCTCTGTGTGATGGTAAAGAGTGAAGTCCTTGAACATCTACTTTCTTTGTCATATCTCTACTTTTTCACACCCCTGTCACAGTTTCAGAAATATTGGGAGCATAACTTCACTTGATAAGTTTTTCTAAAGAAATTACACTTAAAGAAAGCACTTGATTCCCCCTGATGGACTTAATTTTATTTTTAACTCTCTTTCAGTTTGATATTCCTCTTACAACGGCCTTTATACACAACTCCACAACTTCCTAAACTTTAGCCAGCTTCTTTGTTGTCTGTCTTTCATTACTGGACAAACTGATTAATCCAGGTGTGTTTGACCATTCTCATCATGGTTTGCACACCTGGATTAATCAGTTCGTCCAGTAATGAAAGACAGAAAATAAAGGAGCTACCTTAAGTTCAGGAAGTAGTGGAGTTGTCCATAAAGCCAATTTAACTGCAAAACAACATTTCTACACTTGTCAGTCTGCTGTATATTGCTGAGCAGAAAAAACAGTGGAATCTGTCAAAGAATATGTAAACCACCAAACACAACAGTGAATATTATTTATTTATTTATTTAACCTTTTTTTTGGTCGGTCCCATTGAGACGCAATGATCTCTTTTCCAAGGGAATATAAACAAGTTGCAAAGCAAAACAAGAGGTCTTATTCTTTATTCCATTTAATTCTTGATGTTCACATACTTCATTGAGGACTTACAATTTGCCACCCTGCTTGGACCTCTTGCCTCTCCTTTGCCCCCCCATGTAAAATTTTCTAGATCTGCCACTGCAACTGCCAATAAGTCAACAACAGTGAAGTTTGTGTCTAAAATTGACATAAAGTTTCCCTTCATCTTCTGCTCAAAAATCATTTGGGCTCAGATTTAAAACACTGGATTTTAGCTAAGCTGCAGTAGAGGAAAATGCGATCCATTTACCCTCTACACCTTAAGAGCTCATATGGAAATTTTCACATTTTTTAAATAGAACATTAATTATGCAAAGCAATTCTACTTCTTTGAACACAGGTGGACTCGACCAACTTCCCCTGCTGCTCCATGAGTTGAAGCCAATTTACATTTGGTCAGACAATCTCATCTCCAGAAGAGAAACTGAGCGGACATGCTCGAGCATTGCCACATAACTAAAGTTCCTGCCCTCCAACAGTACTTTGCTTCTATGGCACTGACCTTAGAATGCATTTACATTTTTTTGTGCATGGCAAAAGTATGATTACACACTTGATTGAATTTGTGGCTAAAAGCCAGCTTCAGCACAGGGTGATGAAATCTAACTTGTTGGCAGCATGCAGGAGGCTGCATGCAGAGAAATACCCATGTAAAACAGATGAATGTCCAGAGTTTAACACCTATTTCCTCCCTCTCTTTAGCCAGTAGGCATGGGATTCTTAAAAAGATCAAGAGCAACATGCTGACGTTTTTTGGGCATAATGTCAATTTATCTTGAGCTAAGTCGTTTAAATGTGGATAGTTTAAGGTTGTGAATAAAATCTGCTTGTTTGAAGTGCATTTAGATTTTTAGCATGATTTCTTCTTCACGTGTTGTGAATATTTTCTTTATCATGAGCTTACTCAATTAATGTTATACGTATATCACCAACCTCACTGATTTTTACAACAAGTTTTTAGAAAGTTACACAACTTTCCTTGTCTCCTTTCTGTAGGCCACAAACTAGCCAGTTTTATTAAGTTATTTTATCAAGAATCTAACAATATTAACTTACATTGTAGCAAGATGTACTGCTTGCTTCTCTGTGTACACTACAGTATATGTTTACTTGTTGGGTGGTCCGTTCGGATTCATTTATTCAGTGCTAATAAATGTCAACACAGGGAGGACTAGTTAGCTTCCCCCTACTTGCTTCCTTTGTGCAGTGACTCTGACAGATAACAAACAGCAGCACTGTAGGGGATGCAGCAAACCAATACATCATGGAAGCAATAGTCTGTTCCCTCCTCTTTCTCTGTATTCCTCTCCGTTTCACACATCGCTTTTTTCTTGCAAATACCTTTGTCCTCACTTCCAACAGTCACTGTAGAGCACATGTCTTTAAATGCCTGCAGTGTCTTGCCTGAAAAAAACTTTTATAATTGTTGGCAACAAGTGTATAACAGTAGACAAGTTCAAATAAAAGATTGTTTTCATCTCACCTGAGTCTTTGTACTACAATTTTGCATTCAGTTATTCTAAAAAGTTGTACTATAATCGGAATTATTATTTAACCTGAAACTTACAACATTATATACTTAGATTATTATATTATATTATATTATATTATATTATATTATATTATATTATATTATATTATATTATATTTTATTTTATTATATTTCTATAGTTGACATGTATGTAACCAGTAAAAACAATATTTAAGGTCCAGAAACAAATAGCGGGGAATCAAAACTCAGTGTTTAAGGTACTCGTCATTATATATAAACACTGAACTAAATGCACTCCACTAAAATCATCTCTATATACATGACTTTCTGCACCAAAGTGCCATCTCATTTTCTGTGGTACAGACAGAATTAGGCCATGAAAACACCCTCGGGAGTCCAATTAAACGCACTTATATTAGCGAGTAACAGTAAAAACAATGGGGTTAATAGCTATTTAGTTATCCAGCTTAATTACCAGCCTGCAGCATTCTGTCTGTGCTACAGTATTAAACCCAGGTTGGTACAGTTGAGTGTAAAAAAGACCCGAGGCCAAATCAGGTGTCTCTAATCCTGGCTTTAAGAGCAAGAGATGTGCATTTGCACAATCATTTTAACCCTGTGAATTAATTTATTAATTTACAGAAGTTCAGTT
The DNA here is from genome assembly GCA_023101725.1 of Atherinomorus stipes. NCBI lineage: Eukaryota > Metazoa > Chordata > Actinopteri > Atheriniformes > Atherinidae > Atherinomorus > Atherinomorus stipes. The sequence goes on along the minus strand of JALJCO010000762.1, from coordinate 24,700 downwards.
TTCAGACTGAATTTATAAAATAGTGAAGAAAAATAAAGCAAATGTAAATCCTTGGCAGTTTTTCTAGACACTGGGAGTTTGTAAGTTTGGTAAGAGATTTAGACTGACTGGCATCACTTGCAACAGTCTGTCACCTTGTACAGTAAGAGATGGAGCACTGATGTCCTTCAAAGAAAAACTGTGCTGTAATAAAATATGACAAAACCCTGACTGTGCTGAATGTGAGAGTTGTTTCTGTAGCCATCATGTTTAAAATGGTAAAGGACTCCTTGGTCCATTTTGTAGTTTTTCCAGTAAGTATGCAGTTTTCTTTTCTGATATCTGGAAAAATAATTCTGTATGACTGACTTTAAAATAATGCAGTGAAAATACATGAAACAAGATTATTATTATTACTTTATGAACTCATTGTATCCTCTTGAATGTTGCTTCAATTGCTGGTAGAATAAAATGCAGGGGATCAAAGTGGACGGTGCATAGACCGTTAGGAGTCAGGAGGGAGAGAGGCTGTTTGCTTGATAGTGTGCTCTAATTGGAGCAAATGAATTACGTAGAATGATAAGCTGCTGTCTGATTCAACCGTTTCTGAACAAAGAGACAAAGCTGACTGACTATGAACAGGAGCTTTGATACTCACTCTGGACATTCACATGGCCTCATCAGTGCACAACAGATTATACCCCCCCCCCCCCCCCCCCCTCAAAAAAAAAAAAAACCCAGAAAAGTGAAATTTGATGTCAGGGCACCTTTAAAAGGAACATGCATGATTATAATTCCCCTCAAAGGTGGACACACAAAGAAGGAAACATGATAAAATTCTGGGGTGTGCTGGTTGTGTTATTTTAGAGTAAATGTACATGCATTCCCTGCAAAAAAAAAAAAAAAAAAAAAAAGCCTAAATATGACTATTTGGAATGAAGAAACATCATGGGGGTTCCTTTCTTTGAAAGAGAGTATGACAGTGCCCGTATGATATCCCTACAGGTGAGAAAACAACATGACAATGAAATGTAGTACTACACAGTGTGTGTCATCATCTGCTGGAAAACCCTGAAAAGTGCCATTTAGAATTTAGCCTGACATGCTGAAACCTTCTTAGTGAAACTGGAGCACACACAGTGAAGCATCCAGGGTCACCCTCTTGTGTGTAATAAACATGTAGCCATGAAGAGTGCCCTTTCAATGTACAAAACCGGAAAACAGTGTCTAGAAAAAAAAATTAAGTGCTATTTGGGGGAGAGTGTAGCTTTTAATTTGTCCTAGCAATGGAATACACTTAGGGCCTGATTTACGAAAGGTTTGTGCATGTTAAAACGGGCGCTATCTTCATTACGCACGCAATAATCGGCAGAGCTGATTTACATAGCAGGGCAAAAGGAAGTTTGCGCCTGTTAAGGGGCAAAATAGCCCCGCTATCCATTTTGCGCATCTGCTGCAGATGAATATGCAAACTGGGCGTTTCTGCCTGAAGGCGCAAAATATTGGGAGGAGACTATGCAAAACCTCAGTTTAACACGCGCAATGTGATCAACCGTTCAACGGAAAGCGGGCGCAAAAAATTGCGTGTAATTTAGCACGTCTGAAAAGCAGGTATAACTGGCAGCTTTACGCACTGATGGCTGATTCTAGACATGAATCAGAACATCTGCAGCTGCAGCATCATGGTAGTTAAAGCTGACATTATTTATGTCTTTTTATTTCCTTTTATTTTTTGCTAATGGCATATTTTTAAATTAAAATCATCTCCTGCTCCTCCACACCGCAGCAACCGCTGCTGCTGTTCTGAGGTTGCTTTCCTGCGTGAAGTTGGCCCCCACCCCACAAAAAACTCAGTGAAAATAACCAGTAACGTCGCACAAACTATTGATACTATTTTTTACTGAGTTTTGCGTGGGGTGGGGGGTAATTACACAGGTCCCACGCCTGGCATTGTGCCAAAGAGCGCGCAGTCTGTGCGTAATATCAGATCATCTTTACCAGCGTGTCCTTATCCACGTCCTTAAACTGGCCTCTTCTTACGACCCACAGGGAAACCTGCTGCATTGTTTTTATTTATAGTTATTATATGAAGAGTTCATTTGCAAAAACAGACAAACATCACTGTGGAAAAACAGTTAACTGCTTTTGTTGCTGTCGGGTACAAACGTCCTATCTCCATTTTACATCATTAAAACCCTCTACTTCATGTGAGCTTGATTTGCTGAAAATATTCAAAAAGTAAATGAGGAGTTTATTTGCAAAAGCAGTTAACTCCGTTTTTTCTAAATGGCGTTTGTCTATTTTTGCAAATGAACTCTTCATATTTATCTTATATTCTGTTTTTTATTTGCCTCATTATATCTCTGGAACAAACATCTCTCTATCAGGATGGATTTCATTTTGCGTTTACCACACCGTTTTTTTTTTTTTTTTTTTTTTTTTTTTAGTGTTTTGTTTTTAATCTTTCTTGTCTATGTTCTTAGTCTTATTTCTTCATGTCCTGCTTGATTGAGCCTTGTTAAAGAGGAATTTCTGTCACCGCAAGGGGCAGACAATAAAGTTTATCTATCTATCTATCTATCTATCTATCTAAACTTTCCGTGGCGCAGGGAGAGCGCACGCTAAATCCTCATTTAAATCCTGCTTTTTGCGCCTGTTACAGATTGCGCGTGTAATCTTTGTAGATCACCCGCAAACGCTAAAATGACAGCGCAAGCAACTTATTTGCAAGGCAAAGACATCAGCCTCGCAATTTGGATTCTTTGTAAATCAGGCTCTTACTGTTGTAGTAGAAATTACTGGGTCCTTTATGTTGGCTGATCATCCAGAAAATGATTTCCCCTTACAAAACTCTTTGTAGGTGTTGTCACCAGGGATGTAATGATTACCGGTAAAATGGTTAACCGTTATAAAATTACCAACGATTAGTGATACCGTTTCAAATTTTAATTATAAACCGTGACTGACTACTGCACTTTGAAAAACTCCCAGTGATGCTGCTCATTGGCTGGAAAAGCAGCAACAGACCCAGTTTGCAATGTTTAAATTATGAAAATATGGCAGAAGGCAACAAAGGCACCCACATGGATAGTTCTCTTGAGTTTTTCCCCCATTTAAAAAGAACAAAATAGGCATTTAGACTCATTTTGGATATTTTTACTAATGCTGGGGGGTGTTTCTATAATACTGCAATAAAAATGATAACCGTGATTATTGGTCACCGTGATATTAAATTTTTATATCGTTACATCCCTAGTTGTCACTGACAACGGCTGATTTCAAGCCTGATCCAATGAAGTGATTTTGACCAATTCATCCTGCATTCAGCCATTTGTGTTGTTCAGTGTAACTACACTTTGGACTAAATGGGTCACATGGGATGGTGGGTATGGATTAAAAGGATGTTGGATATTAGCACAAGGTGCTTTTATTCATAGACCCATCCAAAGCAGCAACACACTGGACAATCTTCTGCCTGCATAGCCTACCTAACTACTATGATCATAACTACTTCTACTCTATACTGAAGCACTTTGTGGTGGAAAATAAATCTTATGGATAAAACTAAAGCTAGCTTCCCTACATATCTGCCTATAGGGAAGAAGTAGCCTGCCATATAAATATTTAATATAAGTGCATTGTTTTCTTGTTTTCTAAAAAAAGAAAACACCTCATCATATCTTGTGTTGCAAACTTCTTACCAGACATGCATTGTTGTCTTCTGCTGATGGAGCACACTGCGGGTATCAGCTGCCCTTTAAAGTGTCTTGCTGCTGCTCCTTAAACACCACAAGTCCACCGCTGATAAACCTGCCCTACAATGCTGAGGTGAATTGTACCATTTAAATAACCTTTGGCGAATGTGAACGAGCCCAGGCTGCCAAGAAACAACCCCACACCATCATAAGGTGGGATAAATTCCTGTTGTTTGCGTTTTCTTCTTAACCAGCTAAATTAGAAATTTTCTGGTGAGCTGCCAACAGTAGGATGCAGCTATTCTGCTGATGTGGCTTATCATCTTTATTTTTCATTGTTTATTGTATCACACGCCTCTCTGCATTGTGCACTGCACGCTCTTACACAGCATTATTTGTGTATTCCATTGTTGTCCATGTTAGGGGCAATGGTTGTCTTTTGGTTGGTCAGTTGGTTGTGCCAGCTTGATTAATGTTGGCAGAAATGTGTGTCAAGGGTTGTTCACTAGCAGTGGCTATGGGTCAAAGGTTACTGTTTTCATGGGGAGTCAAAGTATTGGATAGTAAAAAAAAAATGAAGGCAAGTGTGATGGTAAATATTCTGTAATGAGAGTGAACTGGAACTTCTCACTAGTGTCTTGAATGAAGTGAACTCAACATGGGGGTCCTATCTCAAGAAGTCATGAGCTGAGCTGAAGGTTTAGTTGAGGGAAAGCCCTACTTCCTGAAGTAAAGTTGGGCAGGAGACACAAGGACAGCTGAGGTAGGATTTGATCCTCAAACTCCTGGGTGAGAGTCATGCACACTAACCAGTCAGCCAAAGGGATATCCCTGTGGCCAAGTTGCCAGGGCGCGTGATCTATCAGACGCATGGTGACAAGCCCGTCAACTGTCTAACAAGTTTAACTCATTCATATTTTTTGTTTAGTTTTGTTTTTACTTTTGAGCATGTTGCATGCATACAGTTAACATTATAGGTACACATTTGTAGGCACAATTAGGACTTCTTGGCAGAAACAAATACATGAATAAAACTCACCTGCTGTTCACACTGATGATGAGAGAAGTGTAAACATCCACTACAAATGAGGCGACTACATGGAAACATAGACTGATGTGACCATACATTTGTGCTCTGCCTTCTTGTATCATACGACACTTATTTATGTTTCTCAGCTTCACATGCTTATTACCACAGTGGCCACCACTTGTGTTCCCTAAGCATGTTCAAGGTCATATTTGTGATGATTTGGAATCTGCTGTCAGCTGCTGTCCTCTCTTGAGAAGCGAAGTAAACAAAGAGGTAGACCAAATGGGCAAGTTGGCTCTAATTAAATCCATGGTGAAAGAGACTTAAGCACAGCTGCCTGATTGCTACTTAAGATATGGTTAGATAAATGAGAATGACAATATGAGCAACTTTATCATCTTCAGAAAAGACATAACATAGGAACACAATGATAGGTAGACCATTATCAAGTTTTAAGCTCGTATTGACATTTTGCACGTGACGTCACACTCTTCGGAGGAATGCCAACTTTGCCACACTTTATGCCTCTGCATGCAGTGGTGAGTTGAATGCAACTCCCTCTCCCCCTGGCTGTAATTCCGTCTTTAGTTTTGTTATGGTCTGGTCAAGACATTTCTGGGTGCAGATTTCTGTTTATATCGCCAGCCAATGACAGAGCTAAGGACATGACTCTGTGTGGACATAAGCTCATGATTGGAGCAGACGCCAGTCACTCGAACTCTCGAAGGAAAAAAGAAAAAGAAAGAAAAACGGTGGATGCACAGAAGAAAAGGTGAGAGCTTCAGTGCACGTTGGAAAACCAGGGTTAATGTTGGTTTGACTTTTACCCGCTTCTGAGCTCTGAAGGAGAAGCTTGAAGCTGAATAGGCTGAGGAACGAGGCAGCCGTTAGCCTGAGAGGGAGGGGTGCTCAATTTGAATACTGTTGTTTGCAAACAAAAACGGTGGGGGCTTTTATTTTGCCTCCATTTTACTGAAAACCAAAAACTGGTTTGATTGTGTGCTGCGCAGTCGGCTTTCTCGTGAGTATATGTACACTACCAATGCAAATACTGTACTGCGATGCAAGGGGGCGCCACCTAAAATCTTGCCTAGGGCACCAGATCGGTTAAGGCCGGGCCTGAGTATACCTTGTCATTAGCAATGGACTCCAGCTACTTGGTTTATCCAAGGCCATGTTTTATTTTTCCGCTTCCATCTTGCAAACTTAATGTTACAGGTCACACTCCCAATGTCCCACATCACAGCATCAGTCTCTGAATTTATGGGAGCGAGTTCAAGGCTAGAAGAGTACGTGCTTGTTATTGCCAGTGGTAATTTTGATGGATCCTGAAATCAGGGGAAAAAACAGTCAGCTAACTCCTAAATACCAATCAATACAATTTTTAGTCATCCATCCATTTTCGGTATTGCTTGTCCAATCCAGAGTTGCTGGAGCCTATCCCAGCTATCAGGTGAGAGGCAGGCTACACCCTAGACAGATTGCCAGTCTTTAGCGGGGCCAAAACAGAGAAACACACAACCACGCCCGCACACATTCTCTCCTAGGGGCAATTTAGAGTGATCAGTTAACCTAACATGCATGTCTTTGAACGGTGGGAGGAAGCCGGAGTACCAGAGAGAACCCTCACATACAGTACACGGGGAGAACATGCAAACTCCACACAAGAAGACCACTGTTGGAACTGCTCAAACCCCTCCCCAGCCAAAGCTCAAGCTCCTTACAGTGAAGCTGCGGTGCTAATCACCACACCACCATGCAGAAACATACAAATTATATTCATCTCAAAACTGTGTGCCTATTTGGGTTATTACAGCAGACATGAAATTCATCATTACATCCATCAACCGGGGATTTCTGAGGCAGTAATATGTCTGTTAATCTTGCTCCTAATTATATATTTAAATTGATGCGGGGATGTTAGACCTGCTGATAAAAGGGCACAATCATTGGAAAACAAAAGACTTTGTTTAGAATTCTCTTTGTTTTGTAGTTTGTATCTTGTAGACACAAGAGTGCCATGTCTTAACCTTTTCCCTGATTACATATTCATGTGAACACAATTCAGATAAATTTGCCCTGCTCTGGGCTTTTGGAAATATTCCACTTCCTCTTTTGATTTTTCCCCCTTGAAATTAGCTTTAATGAAATCATCAAGGTGCAAATAAAGAGACAACAGCATTACTGTGTAGCCTGAGTTGCCACAGCTCTAGTGTCTGTTCATTGTTTGTATATGTATATACAGCAAGTTCTATTCTTTTTTTCTGTTTCATTAATTTGGCAAGGTAAAAAAAATAAAAACAGAACTGTATTATTCTGGATACAACCCTTACTTATCCCCAGTAAAACTGATAAATTATACTTGTTTATGAGAGGTTTTGGTCTATGTATCTGCTCAGGCTGTTTCTTAAGGGACTGCATGACAATCAAAGACGTTTTGGCTGTTTGCCATTTCTAAAAGTGAGAATTGCCAAAGCCAAGAGAGACTGCTGTATGGACCCACATCCACTTAGCTCTTCAAAGTGCTCAGATCCTTTTACTTTTTTCTATGTGCACAAAACAGTCATTTCTCTGCCTTTGTGAGAGTGGTATGGAGGTTTATAGGTAAAGTCTTTAGCATTCTTACTCAAGGACATTCAGAGACTTGTCACTTGGCTTTTCCAGTGTTGTAGTTAAAGCAATGAAAGGAACTCTCCTTGACAATTTCACAGGAGGTGTTGGATTATGTTACAGGTTCAATGGACTGTGAATTTTTCTTACTTCCACTGTAGAGATTGTACATTTCATCGATACACAATTCTCAACTTTACCCAGCTTGGCATTCAAACCTGAGAAATCGTTTCCCTCACGCTCCTAGTCCTAAAGTGCCTTACAAATCCCAGTTGTGCTGCCATGTGCTATCAAGTGTTCCAAATATTGCAACTGTATTAGAGTTTCTCCTTTAATCCAGTGCTTCAGAAGACCACTGTTGTCCCGTGAGAGTGGTCACAAGAGTCTTTGTTTCCCTATTTCGCTATAGACACTCCGACAAGCCAAACAGCCAGTAGGATCTCGTAGCTTTAACACAACTGATACTGATCTTGAAATATTACTGACAGCCTTTTCTGTCTCAGCTCACTTTCTTGCCCTAAAGGGCATGATTTCATTCTGAAATGCATTCTGAACAATCACACTCTTTACAAGGTTCTTAAATCACATCTAACCAATTTAATACTTTCTTCTTGTGACAGTCAATATGTACAGATAAATGGCAAATAAATTGTGTCTGATGCGTGGAAAGTGTCTAAAAGAAGTTAAATTAAATAGGCAATTTGTTGCTGCAAATGTGTGTTTTCTTTTTTCTTCTTCTTTATTTTAAGCTTTCTCAACAGGAGGCTCCATCTATTACCAAACCTGTGCAAAGTGGCCCTGCTGGCATGTGAGGCTTTTGTAAAGATAAATGTGCCCTTTAGAAGGGTAAGACCTTCAAAATGTCATTTCTCAGATTTAGTGACGCACAGCCCACTGGCAATCTTTAAGCATCTTCTTTGAGAAGTTGTCCCTCGTAAATCTAGAGTGTCCTCAGTACTTTCCGTGAGACACAAATGAGGGGGTGTACTCAGTAAAGCCACAATATCTGTTGTGATACAGCTCAGTTTAGAGGCAATTCAAAATTTTAGACACACAAAAGAAAATTCTGTTTCTGCAACAGGCTTTTTTATTCTTTTTGGATCAGAATTGTCAAATGGGTCCAAAACAGGATAAGTTGCACCCATGAATAGGGAGAAATGTTTTCTAAATGGTGGTTGTCTATGTCAAAATGTAAGTGCTTATTTTTGTTGTCATCCTGTCATGCTTTCTTTTATTCTGTTACAATCATCAGAAAACAACTGCAGCGGACAACACCACTCTTACTACGGTAGTAAGAGTAATTGACGGGTCAATAGACAAATGAAAAATGTAAGGAATGCAGAGATGATTGGTGGATGTTTTTTCAGCCCCATTAATTTCACAGCTGATGTATAATAATATTTATATAATCCTAATAATATTTATACTGGGAATTCTATCTTCACACCACTGGACAATGGGACTGATAAACCCCATGGTATTACAATAAGAAAGTGAAGGGAAGAACTTTGTACCTTGATATAGTGTCCCATAGTTTGTGGTCACTGACTCCAGTGGGGGGTGTGGTGTTGTGGAACAGTTGATATAAGTGGCTATGATCTTTCAATTGGTTTCATTAACCTTTGCATTGTAGCCATTTAACTTGGGTTCATGTGGGTCTATCCCAGCCCCTTTGTTGTGCAGCGGTTAATCATTTGGACACAGTCAAATGGAACGCTGCTGCTTGTACAAGCATGGACAAAGAACAAATGCAACAAAACAGAAAGGTGGTACCAAAGAGATGAGGGATGAAATAAACCCCCCAAAAACAGAGGGTGCTCAAAGCAAGTACATCAAAGTGCCTCTAAATGAACATTTTCCTTTGGTGCTCCTGGAACTCTTAGCACCAGTGATGTAGGTGGTAATGAGAGATGGCAGAGAGAGAGAGATGGAAGAGTTCAGGTCAGACAACCAGCACAACCCCAGACATAGACACACCCTCCACCCCCCACTTTTTAGGGAAAGAGAGGTTCCATAAAATCCAAATCTTTAAAAGTTGTATACTTTTGTTTCTTTTTTAAACCCTTTCATGCAGTGTCCACTATAGTGTTTTGGTAATTAGGCACTTCAATCAACATCAGTGAGTCTTCCAGTATCTTGTTACTCATTGCAGAATAAATATGCATGCATTATATATACAGTACACACATAGTTTGTCTCAGTGATAGAACAGGAAAAAAGAACGGTAAAGATCAGTGGCGTGCACAGGTAGACACTAGGTGGTGCTGGAGCACCTGCCCTTTGCCCTTGAACCTAGTAAGTGCCCTTTTGAAAGTTTGGGGGTTTTTTTGTGTTTTTTTTTAAAGGAGTGATGACATAGCAGTTAAAAACTAGTTTATGTTGTTGGCATTACTGCATATGTAAATACTCCAAAGAAAAAAACGGCATTTTTTACAGCGGAGTATTGTTTTGAAACGCCAGACCTCACTTCCTCAGTAATACAGTTGGGTCCGGTGATGATATGGAGCTTTACCCGGAGACCACGTTGACTTCATTTTGATTGGCTACACCTTATTTCGCTATGACCTTATTTGGAGAATCTAGGTCAAGCTGCGGTCGGAGTTTGCTAAAGGCTAACTGCTAGCAACATGGGCACTTTAGACAGTGTGAGCTACGTTTATCAGACAAGACAGCATTTAGAAAATAAATAAACTTACAGGTAATGACAAGGTTGTGGCCCCCTCCCTCAGTGTTGCTGCAGACGTTTTCTTTTAAATCCATTTGTTTGAAAATCCAGACCTGACTGCACAGAAGTAACTACTACCTCCATACACGAAGCTGAATCAGACCGGGAGGGGAGGGGGGGAGCGGACGGTGCATAAACCGTTAGGAGAGAGAGAGAGGGGGGGCGCTGTTTACTTGATAGTGTGCTCTTATTGGAGCAATTAAATTACGTAGAATGATAGAACTACGTAGAATGATAGCCTGCTGTCTGGTTCAACTGTTTCTGAGCAGAGAGACAAAGCTGACAGACCATAAACAGGAACTTTGATTCTCACTCTGGACATTCACATGGCCTCATCAGTGCACAACAGATCATATTATACACCCAAAACCCCAGAAAAGTGAAATTTGATGTCATGGCACCTTTAAATTATTATTATTATTTTATTTTACAATGTACGTGGCCCATGCTGACATGATCATATATAAAGCTCAGCAATTAAAAAGTGTGTGATAACATTGCCCCCAAATTGATATTTGCTCCCCACCCGCCCCTCTTTTCCCTGCTTAGCGTGAAGCGCAGAGCCAACACAAGCAGCAACAGTGCGCAGCTGCAGCTCAACTCCCCTCCTCACCCCATGCCCCGCCAGACAGGTAACACACAGATGAATGAGTTGAGTTTGCCCTCTCATCTGCCCTCTGATATCAAGTTCTAACTTGCATTTATGATTTATTTGACTCTGTGAGGAAGTAGCCGTCATACAGCCGCACAGCTAAGCAGAAATTAGCCAAATGCTCACCTGCTTAGCAAGCTAGCCGCTAGCTAAAATCAATAACAGATATGACGTGATGACCACCGGTAGAGTTTGTCAGTGGTACAGCAGGTCAGTCTACCAGCAGTCTTAAGCTGAATATTTGTCTAGGTCTGCATTAGGCTACATAATTAATATCTACCAGCATGGAAGATGAGGGAGATGAATCCCAGAATACTCAGATAAAGCTGTGGTGCAGCTGCTGGTTTAGAGGGGTGAAGGAAGAACTGGTCAACTGTTAGACAAGGAGCTAACCAGTGATCATGTTGGTAATGTGGCAGTATTTCATACTGGATTTCCTCTCTAGCAAGACTGCATTTAAAAATAAATGGCTTCAATTTGCTAAATTGATTGTTTTACAAAGGGTTAAACCTGAGCCAGACATTTACCACAATAATAATCATATTACAGTCATGCAGGAGAGATATATTTTTCATAACATAATGGTATAAGTACTCCGTGTCAGCCGAAACCCACAGCACAAGTATCAGAATCGGTATCGAAACACCTCTACCGGCATTTCCACATGCTGCACAAAGTGCCCTTAATTTTCACTGAGCACCTGCCCACCAAAACGTCTGTGCACGCCACTGGTAAAGATTAACTTTTTAAAATTTTCCATTATTATTATTTCCTTTTAAAATGTTTATGTATAGGTTCATGAGAAAAAAAATATAACCTTGGATTTAAAAGTGTCTACATTTGGTGAAAGTTTAACCTCCATGGGTGGTTTGATCCATTCCTGCAGTAACTCACCCCCTCATGAGATTAAAAACAAAATGTTTCCTTGCTGATTTTGTTTTAAACGTGTGACATCTGTCTATTTTAGGAATCCTACTGTCTGAAACTCTAGTGACCTCAGCTAGTCAGTGTGTAAAACAAGCATTTTCACTCAACAAATACAATCGTCCCTTGGGTTTCATTGCAGCCATTTCATGGTTGCAAGTCATAGTTTTCACTCTTAGTACATAACACCAAACATGAAATAACCATTAAGACCCTAAAAGATTGGAAATGCGACCACAAGTAACTTTTATGTTATGAGTGCTGTTTCCACTCTTTAACCAGAATGAATGTCAGAAAACACAAAATCAGAAAAGAAGCTTCTGCTCCACAGAGGTCACCCAGAACCGCTTGGAAACACTCATGCATTCTTATTTGGGATATTAGTGTGGCAAGATGCGCAACCGAGGGCCCAGGCGGGATTTGATCCCCAGACCCCCAGGTGAAAGTCATGCGTGCTGACCATTCAGCCAAAGGGACATCCCTATGACCATGTGGCCAGGGGACATGATCAGTCGGAGGCATAGTGACAGGACCGTCAACTGCCACATCTCTCCCCCTCCTTCCACAAGCACGTCCTCGTGCTCCGCGCAGGCTGCCACCAATTATGAATCCATGGACTGTTTACCAGCATTTCACATGGATCCTGCTGACAACGCCAGAATGTGGCAAGAGACACAGTTAGCAACTAAAGCTCAGAAAAGAAACCAACAACGCCACCTGGGGATTGAGGCCCCAGGACTAGACTACTTCAATTCACTAATTTTCCCCAAGGCTACGAAGGCCTGGACAACAAAGAGGGTGGATTATTGCAAAAATATTATTTATTGAATAGCTTATCATACAAACATTAAAATAGGCCTACAATAAGTTTTACGACACATCAAAAGTGCATATGGCCTGATGACAATTCAGACCGCACCAAATTGCACTTTCCACAAAATCTACGCATGGTACCTTTAACCCCACCCCAGTCATTAACAAAAGAAAAAAAAAACACAAATAAGGCAAACCTCGGCACAATCAAGCAAACAAACAATGAAAACCCAAAACACAGCAAGCCAAGCAAGAAAAGAATTAGACAAACAGCACAAAAATGCAAAAAAAAAAAAAAAAAAAAATAGCAAGCAACAAGCAAGTTAGAACATGCAACCAAACCAAGGAGGCAAAAGGTGACTCATCATGCAAAGAGGCTGGCTGCTAAACAAAAGGGGAATTAGCCTGATTGCAATAGAATTTGTCCATGTACACAGTGATGTGAAGGTATGAAACCTGTTCTTAAAATGTGGATGAGGAATTGTGGGCAAAACGGATCTGGACAAAACAACGGCCTTTCAACAGGAAGAGACTGCTCCAAGGAAGAGACCGCTCCAACAGTGGCCACGCACACAGCGTACCTCGTGCCTAAACAGAGAACATGAATGTAAATGACTTGCAGATCAACCCTAAACCAAAACAATTTGGCATCTTACCTGCCGGCGAAGGCGTGTACTCCTGCAATAGCAGAAGGAAAAGCCGCACAGACTTTAGAAAGCGATCCCGCGACAGCCCACGGTCTGAGGTAGAATTTAATGTCAGCCTTGGCGCATAGTCTCAAGCCAGCAGAACAACAAACAGACTTACCCCGAGATGAGCTCAGAGTCCGCAGAACGCGCCTGACAGTAAGGGCTCTTAAGAATGGAGGGAATCCAAAGGCCCAGACAAAGCTTTCGTCCTGATCACACTGAAGAATGAGGAAATCTGACGCAGAATGCAGCCCACAAGGTCCTACAGGAGCACGACACGCTGTCGTCACACAATCTGCTCTAGATTGTCAGTGTACGAACGTGCGCCGGCGCATACCTCTCTTTTAGGGATGCACCGATTGTGAAATTCTGGGCCGATACCGATACCGATGTTTAACATAACAACTTGGCCGATGGCCGATGTTTTCACGTTTTATTTATTACTTCTTTTGTGCCACAGAAATTTACAAGTCTTTCAGCTCTTAATCAGTCTATCCTTGAATGAACACAAATTCAATCAGACCAATTTATGAAACAGAAACAACCTTTAATTTCACTTTCTGGTTGACATTAGCTATAACAAGCTCTTTTCTGAAAACTTTTCAAAAACCTGGGACTGATAATCACTGAAAATAATGCTTTAGTACATTGCCAAACAAAATGGAGTGGTTTTAGTCCAATAAACAAAACGTACTCAATGAGAAGATTATTTTCATGGCCCCATAAAAGGTTTTTGTGAAAAATACAAATACATCAAGTGTGAATGCAAAGAAAAGTCAAAAATAAATTATTTATTAATACAAATATAATTAGGGATCTTTCATCTTGTGTATTTCCCAACAAAATAACTTTTTGTGGTTTTAGCCTAATAAACAAACAAAAAACTTAATGAGATTATTTTCATGGCCCAATAAAAAATATTTCTGAAAAATAAAGAAATCGAGTGTGAATGCAAAAACAAGCGGAAAATAAATAAATTATGTTATTTATAAATACAAACATAAATAGGGCTTTCACCTTTTATATTTCTCATACATAATAAAACAATGTTTCAGAACTCACCGGCTGGAACATGGGGCATCTTTATAAAAACAAAAACAGTCCCTTATTTTCTGATCATTATGACAAATATGTCACCTGCTGTTTCTCTGGTCTATTTCTTAATAAGATGCATGTTTTTCTTTACAAAAATAAGCATCTCTGCCTTGCCACAGCAAAGCCTATTTCTCTTTTCATCCAAGACATGAGACACGGAGCTGAATAACCGCTCACTGTCCGTGCTGGAGCATGGCGCACAAAGATATTTGCGTGCCATTTGTGCTAGTTCTGGAAAACGCAGGTGGTTATTTCTCCAATAACCGAGTGCACTCTCATCTCTGGGAATAGTGGTCTCGGCCAGGAAGATACCCAGTTGTTGGGAAACAGAGGTACTTGTCCTCTCTGGTCCGCTTTCTTCCAGAATCTCCTCAAACACATCATGCAAGGAGGGCCCTGCTCTATCGGATCGTTGTCTCTTGCGCTTTGGGTGATGTGCGCGCTCTCCATCGCGCGCCCCATCCTCTGCACCGGCAGCAGGCAACAGGTGTGCCTCAAGTATTTCTCGAGCTCGTTGTTTAACATCCTCATCAAAGTAACGGTCCTTGTATCTGGGGTCCAAACAGGTGGCAATGCAGAACATGGGATCGCACTGGACTTGATCGAAGCGTTTATTTACAGCCTCTAATAATGAAGTCTTTGTTGTTTTAACGCCGTGGTCTGTGTCAGCCTGCTTAATCAGAAGGCGTTTCAGGGCTGTCACAGAGGGGATGACGTTGGCAGCTGATGCCTCTGATGAGCTAACTTCTCTTGTCAATTGTTCAAACGGGGAGAGGAGTGTTAGTAAGTTTTCAATTAATTGCCACTGGTGCGCACTGAGAGTGGCCGGGAGGTCGTAGTCTGCGGCATATGCAGCGAGTGCGCGCTTTTGTTCCAGCAAGCTCTCCATCATATAAAATGTACTGTTCCAACGAGTGGAAACATCTTGCTGCAGCCTTTTTGTTTTAATTCCCAATTGGGTCTGCACATCCTGGAGACGGGAATAGGCGAGGGGTGAGTGTTTAAAGTGGCCGACGATTTTTCGGCAAATAGCCACAACATCCGTGACGCTGCGCTGGCTAAACACACCGTCATGAATTGCCAGTTGCAGTGTGTGTGCCATGCAGCCAAAACTAGCCAGACCACTGTCCATCATAGCTTTCGTCATATTCCTAGCATTATCTCTCACGACAGCATGCACTTTGGTTTTGTCGATTTTCCATGTCTGGAGCATTTTCTCAAATGTGTCTGAGATGGCAGATGCTGAGTGGGTTTCCCGTGAACTCCTGGGAGTGTAACACTGCCTTCACCAGGTTGAAGTCCTTATCAATCCATTGTGCTGTGAGGCTAAGCATGCTCACGGGGCTTACACCTGAACTCCATATATCTGTTGTAAAACTGATTGCAGCGATGTCGCGAGCCAGTAGCTCATGAATGTGTGTGGCCACAATGTTGTGGATTTCGGGGAGACAGACCTCGGCAAAGTGACGTCGGCTTGGCAGCGTGTAGCGTGGTTCCATAAACTTCATCAGACCCCGAAAACCCACGTCCTCCACAACAGAGAAAGGTTGGTCATCTAGAGCGATGCACTCCATCACCTTGTTTGTTATTTGTTTTGCTTTAGCGCTGTCCGGAGGCAGCTGTTTGGCTTTCTCAAACGCTGTGTCAATTGAAGTCTGAGTATCGTCGGCGGTTTGTGCTTTCTTGGCGGCTTCAGTTTTTCGTTTTTGTTCAGCTTGCAAGTATTCGCTGTACACCGCCCCATGCCTGCTTCTCAAATGTCCAATGAGATTTGTTGTGTTGAATGACTTTCTAGCAGCACCCCCCCTTGAAATTTCAGCGGAGCATGTACAGCAAACTGCGTAACGCTGATCTTTTTCTGAAACGGTAAAATATTGCCACACGACCGCCGCCATCTTCGTTTCTCTACTGAGGAAAGTGCGCGGATGCCCTCTACCGGTATGTCCCCCCACCTGCTCAAAAAAAAAAAAAAAAAAAAAAAAGAGGATGAAAAAGCTTTTCTTAAGCGCAGCGTTGATGACACATGTAAATCATTATAGGCTATATAATAATCGGCCACTGCCATCGGCGAATGTCAGGTTTATTGGCCGATGGCCGATGGCAGTTAACAAGGCAAACATCGGCCGATACCGATGTCCAGCCGATGCATCGGTGCATCCCTACTCTCTTTATAGGCTATGTCAGTGACGCCCATTGTTCACCTTAAAGGTGAAGCATACACTGACATGCCACATTCGCTAAGCCCTACAGTTGGATTTTGAAATAAAAGGTCAGAAGGAAAGTTATTGCTGCTGCTTTTTCGCCCAAAGCGAACCTTATCTCTCTTGATGAAGAAAATTAGTGGAGAATCGACCTGATCCTTATCATTTGTGAGGTATGTGTTATGGCTCGGGGAGCTGCGCTGGTGGATCCTTCTGGTGCGTTGCTGGAGATGCGAAGCTGGGAATCAGAGGCAACAGGTAAGAAACAGAACTACAAGCAGACAATGAATCCAAAACTCAGATGTTGAGCAGCCAAACCGTTCGGTGACGGACGAAACAATCTGGCAGAGTCTGGCTGGAGAGCTGAGCCTCTTGTAGGACCTTGATTGAAGATCTCCTCCAGCTGCTTCCAGGAGACTCCGCCCAAGCACACGTGGAAAGGAGGAGGGAGCCAAGGGCAGGGGTTACACACCATGCGTGTGACAGTATGAGCGTTTTTATTTCTCTCCCCAAGTTCAAAACAAAAAGCCATGCTTGAATAAAACCTCACAAATACAAGTCATAATAGCACAAAACAGCAAGTTGTAGTGTGATGAAAAATGTTTCTCATGTAAACATAAAGATTTAGCACAATGACACTATCATCACTATAGATATTAACTGAAGGCAAAGTCAGGGACATCTTCCACTTTTCATTTTTATCATCTGTTGCCCACAAAGAAAGTTAAAATTGCTTTTAATGTATATAAAAAAATCTGAATTTGAGTATAACTCAGCAAGAGAACACTAATACTGAACAAAAGGTTCTCTGTGAAATGGATGAACGGGCAGGGTGGCAACATGAAGGCTACCTGATTTGAAACCATTTTCAAATAGTCTGTTATGTTATGCTGTTGGCCCACCGTTGTGGTCATTTTTATGAATAAAAAAGTTGTCCTAATGTGGAGGAGGGCAAAGGAGGGCCCGGGCAGGACCACAAGCATGTCCTCGTGCTCCACGTACGCTGCCACCCATCCAGAATCTATGGTGCTTAGTGCTCCATAGATCCCTACTTGCAAGCCCCAGATTGTGGCAGGACAAATGAGGGCCCAGGCAGGATTCGATCTCCAGACTTCCAGTCATGCGCACTGACCATTCGGCTGAAGGGGCATTCCCTTGGCCTAGTAGCCAGGGCACATGATCACTCGGAGGCATAGTGACAGGACCGTCAACTGCCACTCTAAGGTTGCCAAGGTTAAGGTTGTTCATTAAAAATTCAACCACTTATACATTGACCATTTTTACCTTTCATATACCCTGATTTTTTTCTCTCTTTATTTTACAAACCCAAATAAATATGATTTTCTTTTTTCCTTCTATGTACACACAGATGAAAAAAAAAACTATTTCTTTGATCATAGTTCTTGACACATGTAGTTTTGCAACTACATGTGTCAAGGTGTCCTGTCCGAAATGGCATGAAGACATGAAGGTTTGAATATGAGCCAACTTTGAAGAGCACAGCTAAAGCCCTAAGGTATACACCTATTTGGGAATATTCCTGCAATTTAATGTATTTTTATTTGTTCAACACAAATTCATTTGTATTGAAAAGATAACTGTGGGCATTATTTTCCCCCATTTTTCTTCCCTCAACTTCTTCAATGCAAAATAATCTTGTTTTTTTCTTCTTCCCTTTTTAACTTGTCCTGTCCAGCATTGTAGCAAGCAGAATGAGGATCTGGTTGCTTTATTGTGTTGAACAGATTTGCTTTGCCAAGGGACTCTTTATGAACACAAGGCTCCACTTGATATCCTGTTTATTCCTTTTATTTCTTTAATTAAACATTTGTTTATAACAGCATTTTACATCATATTGCTGGGCTTGATAAGAGAAAAATGAAAGAAAAGAAAGTAAACAGAAGCAATGATAGAAAGTTGAACAGAGAGAAAAAAGTGAAGAAAAAAAAGAGAGAGAGAGAGAGAGAGAGAGAGAGAGAATGGACACACTTACACAGTTTACTGATGCTTCTATACAGAAACCCCTAAACAACATCTTTGCTGGAAAACAAAACTAGCAAAGGTGGCTTAAGATCATACAAACACACACAGAACTATGCAGAGAAGAGGTAAAACCTATAGAGCTAAGCACCACCATAGCCCTCTTATAATTCTTCTATTTAAATGCACCCCCCTTTAGTTGAATGTACAGTATGAAATAAAAGTCCATTTGCACATCGCAGAGCAGCAGTATTTCAACAAGGCAGCACTGAGGGAACTATTGTCCTTATTCACTCCTAATCATACAAACTATCTGAATGCATAAATGTAAAAGCGGATTAATTACAGGATGAAGGAGGATCCATAGTCATTCCACTTTTTCAATTTAACTGGATTATCATCGTCTTCGTTTGCTCTGTGAAATTGCCTAAGCTGCCTAAATTCTGCTACACAGTATGTGCCCACATACTTCTATGCCCTTCAGTGAGCAGTAGAGGAGAGTAAAGGGCAGTCATTACCCTCCACAAGAAGATCGCACATCCTTATTCCCTTCCTTCCTGCTGTCTCCTTTTAATGTTCCACCAGTGCTTACCTGTTTTCAATCTCTATTCAGTCTCCATACCCTCCATGAACCTGTCTTATATTGCTATTTCTTTATATTGCTCATCATTTCTTTCTCCATCTCTCTTCCCCTCATGTCTTTTTAAAATCCATATCTCTTTACTATCTTTACAACTGTGTCGTTCTATCTCTCTTTTGACTGTGACGGTTTCTTCTCCCTCTCCCTTCACCCGTCCTTCCACATTCATCCAATCTTCCAAATTAATCTCGATAATGGTCTCTGCCTTTGTGCAGCTGAGCAGAGTAGTATCCCATATTGTAAATGTCTTCATGCACAAATCTGTATCTTTGCACCAACACATCCATACCCAGGCACACATTTACAAAACAAAATTAAAAGAAAAAAAAATGCAAGAAACTAATTTTCTGCAGTACAAGAACACTTCTGATAATCCCAAAACATTATAAAGACCAAGTACATCAATCCAAAAATATATAATGTCTCACTTTCCTCAATAGTCTCTGATAACGCAGCCAGCATCCCATGGGAAATGGAAGTCTTTGATTTATTCATACAGTGATTTGATTGGGTGACCCCTTCATAGCACTTCATTAATTAGCAGCTGGGTGCAAGTAAATGGCAGGGTGGAGCGTACCAGAAAGGACTAGTGGGCGATTCAGGCTTTTCCCTTAATTACCTCAGTAATCTGAGCATCTAAGGAGACATGAAGGGGATCAAAGAGCATGTCTAATAAAGTCCACAACCTTCACAAGCCAAGAAGCAAGAAGAGAATTTCTCTATTGTTTGTCTGTTTTCTGCACTAAACTCTTATCCCTGCACCTTTGGTTAAAAAGTGTGTCTGACTCTGGTGCCTGCAGCTGGATCTTCTCTGCATCCACTGACCCCAACAACCTGCCTGTGTTAAAAGGGAAGTTAACCTCTTTATTGTCACAAAATGCTGATCAAAGGGGGATTGTAGGAAGTTGTTGGGGTTCCCTTTTAAAGCTGATGTCTTTGGTGCATAGCAATGACTTTATAATGTAAAGTATCCTCAGACGGTTTGGCAATATAGAATCAAAGCTGAACAACACTGAAACTAAATAGTCTGGAAGTCACCATATAAGTCTCTCCATATCTGAAATCATACCATAAAACAGCATTTAAATTGTCTGTAGTTATCTTAACAAAAGACCGTTTTTTATTTTTAGCCCATAACGCTGCCCAAAATCTAACCAAGAGTTTTTGTTGCCCAAACATTGTCTTTGCAACTTGAAGCAAAAAGAAATAGACAATTAAGATTACAGCAGGCAAATGCTGTAAAGCCTCACAAATGAGTAAAATTAAGTATTCTGGATGAAAGCTGTGTGCTTAACCCCACCTCCAACCATTCACATACCTTCCCAACTTTTTATAATCCTCAACTACCAACATGTACATACTTGCATCCTCCACACATATTTCAAAAATAGGACAAAAATCTACAAAGTATTTTGAAATATGATGCTAAAGGTTACTGACCAAGTACACGGTGGCTATTATTCTGTTTTCATTAACCAAGGAAGGAGCAATTAAATGAAATGGTTGTGCTGAAATTTGATATTTGAAATCCTAGTTGAAAAAAAAACACTTTTCTTTGAGGTCTATTTTACTTAACTATAAACTAAATTGAATGTCTTCATATTTCATGCAACAGGCTTATGTTGTCTCAATGGCACTTCAAAGTATATGTCCTAGAGGCTTTTGAAGCTAGCGCGTAGAGACCTCTTCAAGCATTGACTGTACTTTCCCCACCTGGTGACTATATCTTCATTTTAAGAGCAGTCTTTACACAAAACAGTTCCCACCATTATCATCACTTTGGTAAAGCTGGTGAGGTCAGATGGTGTACTCTGAGCTTACATCCTGCATAGCTTCTGGTCGATGAAGGTTGCAGTTTGTTGGTTATCTTACACTGTACATATTCCCAGCAGAGGACACTTTTGGGTTTGAGAAAGCAGTATTTGTAAATTAGAAATGAGTATCTCTGGAATCAGAAACATTCATTTAAGCTTGGCAAAAAATTTAGCAACAAACAACTGCCTTATAGGGATACTGTGTAGCTTTTGGCCACTAGGGGAACAAAATTTGTAACTTCCCACAGTC
Source organism: Atherinomorus stipes (assembly GCA_023101725.1). NCBI lineage: Eukaryota > Metazoa > Chordata > Actinopteri > Atheriniformes > Atherinidae > Atherinomorus > Atherinomorus stipes. The sequence continues at coordinate 3,603 of JALJCO010000762.1, read as the reverse complement.
TCTATCTGTGTTTCAGAATCGTGCTTGCAGACCACTTTGACCCGTTGATAGCAAAGTCATCGAGCCGTAAAGCAAAGCACTCCAGGTCACATGATCCAATGAGAGACCGATCTGCTCCTGCAAAGTTACGATGTCTGGATTTTGAGAAGGGCGGCCCCCTTAATGCACTCGTATGCATTAAGTCCCGTTTATTGACCCCAGAAATGATCTATTACTCACATTAGGCTAATGTGTGGGTCAAAATTTACACAGTATCCCTTTAAATATTTGTTAGGATTTATTATATCAATATAATGCAATAATAGAATACTTACAAATACTTTAATCCTAAGTCCTACAAAGAAAACATTATAAGAAAACATATTCATGTGTCCTTTGTTGTATTATAAGTCAGTCTAGTACTCAAGTTGGCTCCAAATAAAAGACAAGCTGGATTTTCTAAACCAAAGATTTGGGTCATGTCAGTTAGTGATATTGACACGACATTAATTATGCAATCATCTGAAAAGCAAGAGCTTTATCAGCCGCAGGCAACAAAATCTTTGAGAGCTGTTTTTTTTTTTTTTCTTTCTCCTTCAGATAAACAGAAAAAAACACTTCAGCCTTCAGCTGAACATGAAAGAACTTAGCACCATGCTATGCTGTCAGGTTAATAATATCTGACTGTCTGCAGAAGCATTTCTAGATTTTATCACAGTCTGCCTTGAATTTTACAGCTTCAGTTGCACCTCTCTTCTGTGGATACTACAGTGAATTTTCACATGCACCCGAATTTACATACTATGAGCAGCTATCAGCGGCACATCTATGAACCAGAACTCACAGCCAGGATCACACCGTGTTGTACTTTCTTTGTCAATCTGAGTGTAAAGTCTGTGTGCATACAGGATAGTTTTTATTCCAACGTATATCTCCAATGTGTTTTTATGATTTTTTTCACATCAAAAGAAAAAGTGAATAAATCTGTTTCATTCATGTGAGATCCTTCAAACAATTAAGCACAATAGAAGACATTATAATGTCACACTGCACCACATCCGCTGTACTTTAAAACTATACTAACTGTTAAACTAGAAAATTTCTGAAGAAATTTTGAATGCTGCCAATCTGCTACCCACGTCGAACAGAGCGGCAGCCATGTTACAAAGATGGATTAACAGACAGAAAGACAAAGCTGTGAGACAGACTGTGACACAGACAGAGAGTGAGTGAGACAGACTGAGAAAGACAGACAGAAGGTGAGTGAGACAGACTGAGAAACACAGAAAGATGCTGAGTGAGACAGGGACTGAGACAGACTGACTATGAGTGACACAGACACCGTGAGACAGACGGATAGATAGATAGACACTGTGAGACAGACTGAGAGAGAGACAGAAAGACACTGAGACAGACAGATACTTAGATAGACACTGACAAACAGACAGACACTGTGAGACAGACAGATACTTAGATAAATAGAGAGACACTGAGACAGACATTCTGGCCAAACACCATTCATTTTCAATGAGAAAAATAGTTGCGTAGATAGACAAATAAAGACTGTGAGATAGACAGATACTTAGATTGACAGACACTGAGAGACAGACACTGTGAGACAGAGAGACACGGTGAGACAGACAGATGCATGTATAGATTGATTGTCACTGAGAGACAGACAGACAGATAGACAGTATGAGACAGACAGACAGATACTGTGAGACAGACAGATACTTAGATAGACACTGAGAGACAGACAGACAGATAGATACTGTTAGACAGACAGATAATTAGATTGATAGACACAGAGACAGACAGACACTATGAGACAGACAGATAGATACTGTGTTGAGAGGGTGATAGGCACTGAGAGGCAGACAGATACTTAGATAGACACTGAGTCACATACAGAAACTATGAGACAGAGACAGATAGATACTGTGAGACAGACAGATAGACACTGAGAGACAGAGAGACAATGAAGCTGACAAGTTTTCCTACGTTTTGATCTATAATTTATTTCTGTATGATGAAAGCTGTAGGAGTTATGGGCATTTGTCTCACATCTGAAAATGCTTCAAACTTTAGAGTGCAGCCAGAGTGCTGAGGGATTTAGGGTTTTTCTGATTTTTTCTGAAAATGTAGCTTACCGTTGTGTCGAAACCTGAACAGATATGTAAATATCCCTTCACATGGTAAAAGTTTCATCCTTCCTGACCAATTTAAACTTTGAATGGTGTCTCTATGTGATGGTATGGCTGAGCTATAGAGGTCCAAAGTGACCTGGGTTTTGGGCTTTTCTCGGCTGATCCTGAACAAATCCCATTCATTTCTATGGGACCAAAGATCGCAGTTTTTTGCGAATTGCGTAAACACCGTTTGAGTTTTGCGCGGACAAATAACAAGCACACCATTCCCGGCCGAGACGCTCGTTTTGATATAACATTTGTGGGGGTGCAGTCAAAGCCCTAGGAGGAGTAGGCCGTCAAAGCATAGGGAGGAAACTGAAAATAGGGTAGCAAGTAAATACTAGAAAATTTCTGAAGAAATTTTGAATGCTGCCAATGTGCTACCCACGTCGAACAGAGCGGCAGCCATGTTACAAAGATGGATTAACAGACAGAAGGTGAGACAGACCGACAGACTGTGAGTGAGACAGACTGTGACACAGACAGAAGGTGAGTGAGACAGAGACTGTGAGAGAGACAGACTGTGAGTGACACGGAGACTGTGAGACAGAGACAGATTGGGAGTGACAGACTGTAAGACAGACAGACAGACTGTGAGACAGACAGACTGTGAGTGACACGGAGACTGTGAGACAGATCGGGAGTAAGAGACTGTAAGACAGACAGACAGACTGTGAGACAGACAGATGGTGAGTGAGACAAAGACTGAGACAGACAGAGAGACAGATATTGAGTGAGATGTGATTTGTCAGATTAGTGGATTTTGGAATGATTTCTGATTGTTCACCAAAGTTCAATTGCGATTGTATCAAAACTTTAACTTAAAATGTCATTTAGACTGTTGAATGTTTATCTGTGATGACCCCTTTAAAATTGGAATGTTTCTATCTGAAAGTATGGATTATTGGCAAAACTCCAAAGTGACCTTAGTTTTTCACTCATTCTGGCCAAACACCATTCATTTTCAATGAGAAATTTAGTTGCATAGATAGACAGACAAACAGACAGAGACTGTGAGATAGACAGATACTTAGATTAATAGACACTGAGAGACAGACAGACACTGTGAGACAGAGAGACAGACAGACACTGAGAGACAGACAGACAGACAGATAGATACTGTGGGACAGACAGACACTGTGAGACAGACAGACAGATACTGTGAGACAGACAGATGGATAGATGCTTTTATTCTTTGCAGCCACTGAACCAGGTGAGTCCAATCAGCCCAATTTAATCCACTGTGCTGATTGGATTCACCTGGTTCAGTAGCTGGGCGGAACAAATAGGCTATATGGCACAAACACATGTTTGATGTCACTGAAACACTGTGAAGAATCACTCACTTGGTCAGACACACAGACAGAAAGACAGACAGTGAGTGAGAAAATAGAGAGATTATGAGAAATGTCTGTATATCGACCTGACAGACGGC